>BGPR01009629.1:0-43032 GCA_013235015.1 Araneus ventricosus
TCCATGTCTTCATTAACCCTCCCCCCTACTCCACTATTGGTTCCCGGGGCAACCCTGGCATTTTTTCCTACCCTTCTCTCCCAGTGGTTTAGTCACAAAATAAGCAGTGCCCGGACACTCTAAAAGCAAGTGCCGGAACGCTCTAACCTCGGTGTCAAAATTCGCGCTGTTTTAAGGACGTTTTTAAAATTTTGTGTTATTTATTTTTCGTAAAAAGAAAGCAGTGCCGGAACGCGTGCCGTCTTCACTACAACCCTATTGATTCCATTACAGTTTGATATTCTACTATTTACTAAATATGAAAGATCGAAAGCCATTAATATACGCATCTTTAATTTATATTAAGTGCCTCGTTAAAATTACTTAAGTAGTGATTGGTGGTTATTGAAAATAACTGCTGCATTTTGTGGGTGTTTTATGAAATATGAATCTCATGTACGCGATATGGGGTCGTCCACAAATGATGTCACGCTTGGAGGGGGGGTTGTGAAATTGTGACAGGGGGGAGGGGGTAACAAGAAATGTGACATCACACATTTTGATTAAAATAAAAACACTTAAAATCAGCAGATAAAATTTTGAAGTTATTTTGAAATTACCAGAATTTGAGGGCATTTTTTTAATCGGGGCTAAAACAACTTTCATGTGATTTTTTTCACTTATATTCCTTTCTTTTCGAAAAAAAGGCATTCAGGGTGGGTTCTGAGAATATGGTAGTAGCAGAAATTCTTTACCATTAGAAGAACCTGCCTGCTCACAAATGTCATTAAAACGCATAGTTAAAGTTTAAAAATAAAATTTGAAGTATGATCTATATCGTAGTGCTTTGTTTCTGAACTGCAAGTATATGTTCATGTAATATAACGTGACATGTGACAAGAGGGGGGAGGGGGTATGGTGAACTGTGACACTTTGTGACAAGATGGGGGGGGGGTATGGTGAAGTGTGACACTTTGTGACAAAGGGGGGGGGGAGGGGAGTCAAAAATATTGAAAAAAAGTGTGACATCATTTATGCACAGCCCCTATATTATTTACCAAAATATCACGTGGATCCCTGTTGTTGTTCTAGAAGGATGGATGAATTTTCTGTTTTGTTTATTTGGGGTAGTGTAGAACTTCCGTGCTCAGGACGGATTTCCGGTGTAATGCTCCGTCAAAGAGAAACCGGAAGTGGATCTTCGGCACGGACTTGACGACACATTTTTAGGACAAAATCTGAATGTTTTAGGAGCTAATATCTCCATTTTGTTCATCAAACTATTTTAATCAGAGTATGCCGATATTAATAACAAGATTTTAGGAAAAAGTGCCGCGTCATGAAAGCCTTTTCCAACTAACGGATCTATTCTCTTTACGGGAATAGACCAGTTGGGTTGGGATCGTTTCGCCTTTCGACCGCGGGACGTTAATAGCTTTTTCTCGACAAAAAGAAGGGGTTTGATTCTCGTACCTCGGTCGTTTCGAACATCTCGCTTTACGCTAGGAAGTGACGTATTTCTGCTGCGCGCTTATGTTATGGTTGTTTATGGTTTCAGATTCAGTTCGAGTTTTGAATCGCCAAAGGAACTATGGAGAAGCGTACATTTGCTTCCCAATTCGAAATTATGTTGGATTATTTTGAAAAATATCCAAAAATTTTAAGTGGGAGAGTTGATCGCATCTTTTCAAAAGACACCAAGGGTAAGAGGTGGGAAGATTTAACTTCTACTCTTATAAGATGCATTATAATGCATCTTTCTTGCTTTCACCCCCCCCCCCCCACGGCCCGCCCCTAAACCATTTATCTTTTACAAAATATACATCTATAATACTATTATACATTTATAGAACCTAAATTGCAGTCTTTTTTTCAATACACTGATGTAATTTTGCCAGTTTTCTAGAGAGAGGAAGAGTAATAAACTTTTTTCCATGCCAATTATTTTAACATGAATAAATCTTATAAATTATTATTACAAACAATTTGTTTATTTTTTCAATTACATAAGAGAATAAAACATGAAAAAAAGTTATTAAATTCAGCAAGTTTTTACAACATTAAAAAAATTACATCTTTATCAAGGAACAAGAAAAATTCTTTTATTGTCAGATTTTGCAATTACTTTGTAAATATTTTACAGATTTCCTTGAATTAAAACCCAAATAAAAAAAATTGTAATGATATATACGGAATGAGGAAAATCATTCCACACTCAATGTTAAAAAAAAATGTTAAAATGTTACCCTAATTTTAAAATATTAAGTAATTAAATCTTTAAATGTAATTGATCTTAGCTAATTATCAACTATCATTATTGACTATCTTTATGGAGTAGTAAAAGATTTAACTACTTTCAAAGATTTAATTACTTTAGATTGTCGTATTAAATTATTAGATTAAATTGTTTAAATTCGATAAAAGAGTTAACTACTTTTTAAAAAATTTAAAGTAATTGATAAATTCTTCTTCAGATTGGTCAAATGGATTACGTTTATCCCAATAAACTCTTTCAAAACACAGTTAACGTCTTTAAACGAAAATTTGATAAGTTCTGATATCGAAACAACACTTCTCGCTAGCGAATAGCGTTTACGCCAGGTACAGAGTTGGCGAGAAATCGGAGTCCTTTTTTCGACCGAGCGAGATCCCAACCGGTTGGAAAAACGTTTACGAGAATCGCACTTGTCGTTAACGGGCGGAAAAAATGACGTCTCCCAACCCAACCGTGGGTACCAGAATAGACCCGTAAAAGGCTTAGGAGGAAGATCACGGGAATTCAGAGTTGACTAGCTTATAGGGAAGAAAGTATATTAAAATGAAAACAAACTGAGCTATTTTGAATTCAAAAAAGAAATCCACTTCGAAATAGCTGTAAAAAATGCAACTAATTAAGAAGAAATTTAAAAAGGTACTTAGTTCTGGATTCAACAAAGAAGAAAGCATAAAACGAAATCGAATTCTTTAGAGTTATTTTGATAACTGTGACTGTAACAGTGCGTGTAGAAATTGTAAATATAGTGTTAAAGTTAGGTAAAGATTTCTCACTTTTTAAAATCATTTTACAGTTTTTATATTCTTTTAAAGTCTTTCCTTATAATACATATAATCTATTACTTATTTCTATGTACCAAGATAGTAGCTATCATCTGTCTGATTTTTCGTTCATTATCTTTTCTCCCAGCTTTTGACAGACGAGTGTCTGGTCCAATATTACTTTCGGTATTCTATTTTTAGTCTTTTTAGCACACTGTACCAAAATCGGGAGTTATTTTGATGCCTTTGTTATTTTAATGACATTTAGAAACATTATGTAGTGCAAAAGTAGTGGTAGATTGACTAGTAATTGTAAAATTTCATTTATATTCGAACCATCTGTCAGTAGCTTCATATTTCGTGGCATTAAATGTAATAAATGATGTAATCAGTTTTCATTAATGAAATGCTTTTTTTATAGTTTTTTGTAATATCATAGAGTGCGTAGTACCCTCGAATGAATAAACAGAACTGTTATGAAAGAGCTTTGTTATAATTTAAGATGAGATCCATATATACTAAATCAAATTTCCGATTAGAAGAATATGTCTGAAAAACTGTTTTGTGTTTAATAATCAAGATAGATACAATAAAATGCAGGACGAATAAAAACACAGGCACATTATTTCGCGATGTTGTAAAATTTTTTCGCATTAATTATTATGTCTTCAAAAAGCGTTTTGGAAATGCATTTTTATTACTAGAGATCTTTACAAACTGTTGATATATCACATTGAACACTATGACTGTGCAACTCTTAATTTAGTACATTAATCTTGATTGTTCTTCAGACACTACAGATGCTACTATTGAAGGTTCCTTTTAACTTGGCTACAAACAAATGATTATTTTCCCAAAAAATTAAAATTTATTTTTGGAAGAAAATTTTTTTTCACATAACAGAGCTACAAGAGTATCAATTAATATTATTAATATAATATCTAAGTATTTATCAAATGATAATATTAAATTCAATTTGGAGATCAGCTAATTTCTATCAATATTTTATCTAAGATTTGTGATACAGATAAACCTGGAAGGCATAAAAAATTTCTGAAAAAAAAAGAAAATCATTTATAAAGTTTGTATCATTTTTAATAATATGAAAATAATTTTTTTGTCAGATAAAATAATTTTTCCAGTATATGTCCTTAAAAAAATTCTAAATTATATTCATATTTTATTAACATATTAAAATTTTTTTAAATTCTGTAATCTGTATGGCATACGAGTTATATATATTTATCCCTATCTCAAATCACCAGAATTTTTTTATTTAAAATTTACTGTTAGTATCACAAAAAAAAAAAAAAAAAGTTTGAACTTTTTTTTATTTCAAGTATTTTCAAAAAATGTTTGCCATTTAAATTTGTTGCATTTTGCATTTCTTATTTTGTTATTTCATGAAAATATTTTCTGATTTTATCAATTCATTAATTATATTAGAAAATAGATTTTTCTGAGAAAAAAAGGAAATCCTATGTAAAATATATGACCTTCTGATATTTTGTTCAAGTAGGTATATTAATATAGATACCACTTTTAGAAGGAAATATCTTATGTCTAGAAAATGACAACATCAATCAGATTAATTTTTTTTAAATTAATGTTAAAATTTTCATTTCATTTATGACATAATATTCATTTCATAAATGACAACATCAATCAGATTATTTTTAAAAAATTAATATTAAAATTTTCATTTTTTAATGGGCAATTTATCTTAAAAGAAAGAAATGGTGAAAATTGCTGATGATCTCAATAATTAGCCATGTGTAATTTAGTTTTATGTAAAAATGTTCTATATGGCTAAAAAAGAAAGGCTCGTGTTGTTGAAATGAATTATATTCATGGTTTTATGTGAAAAGATATTAAGTATAATAATATGTTACATTATTTTAAATACATAAACTAATAAACTGACTTTTAATGTTTTTACTTTTTATGCATTTTTCTTATTAGTTTAATTGCTTAAGTGTTTCATTGTAGTATATACTGGATGAAAATCGTAAATGTTTTTATTTGTATTTAAAAAAATTGAAGTTAGTTTAATTAAATGCTAAATGTTAATATAAAATGATAACATGAATTAATAAAATATTTTCATATAATAAAATATTTTGATTAATGTTTAGTCTATGGGGCCCAACTACTTCGTTCCTCTTAGGATCGCCAACTCTTTGCTGCCAAGAACAGAGATGAGAAAACATTTGTTTTGGTTGCGCAATGATGTTTTTAACGAGTAACATGCACGAAAATTGATCTTTTCATCGGTGTTCTGAGCATCACGTTATATTGCACTTTGTTTCGATTGGACTGTTTTGTTCATCTCTTTGATATGATTGGTCAATTCATTCGAATTTGAATAAAACTTCATTTGGAATTCTTAGGTTTCAATATCGGTTCAGTACTGTGTATGTTATTCTGTATGTTTCGTTTCTCATTGAATGAGCGAAGCTATGAGTATTCCACTGTGCTGAAAGCGAAGCCGCTCCTGTTTTTTTTTTAAGTTAAAAAATTTACCCGGTACACACTTAAAATGACGCAGGTATTGCATGCTTAATCTGTCCTTTTCAAGTGACGCATGCGCAAGAGAGCAATAAAAAGCGTGTTGCACATCCAAAATAGTATTTGGAGATGGCAAATGAAATTGCGCTAAGAAAAATTGGCGAGAAACAGGCCGGCACTGTAGACTCCAGGTTTACCAATATTTTTATATAGAAATCATTGTAGCAATAGTTTAAAATTTCTATTTCATAGATTCAGTTAGATGGGATTCTAGGAGAAGGCGGTAGGATATATAAAGATTTATTGCATTATACGATATTAAGCTTGTCAGAGAAAAGGAGTGGAAAGCTTGTTCTGAATATTTTATTAAATCTTAAGTTCACTTTGGAGGAACAATTACTTTTTTTTTTTCCTATTAAAATAATATGCTGCTGCCATCATTTCATGGTTACAATGCCTTTTGAACTTCCCATCGTCTCACATTAAAGACATCAACCTTACATCTTTAACAATATACTTCGTAAATTAAAATTTGCGTATTAAGACATGCATTCAATAGAAATGTTATGGTTTATCCAAGTTTTGATTATTTTGAACTTTTAAAGGTGTTAGAAGATCATCAAGTTTTCAAAGATATTAATATACCAAGAAATAAAATCAACAAAAGGTAAAGAAAGTTCAGTAAAAAAATTAATTTGTTCAAGGAAGTATATATAATATAAAAAAACAGACTGTTCTTTTGGATTATGTTTTGCATTAAAAGTGCATTGCAGTTGAAAAGTTTAAAACTGTAATTTATATTTCAAATGACAATATCCAAAAACTGCTGTTATATCTCAAAATTATTTGTTGTTCAAAATGGAACAGAAATTTTGCTAAACAGACTTAATTGGGTTTTATGACCTTCAAATGTCTTCTCTCAACTGATTTTCCTTCATAAAAATTTCTCTTCAAATTCTAAAATTCTCTCTGATATTCAAATCATTTAAGAAGTGATGTTAAAGCTAGAGTTTTAAATTATTTGAATGTATGGATACCTATTTGTTAAAATATCTGTAAATGTTATTGTTGTTTCAGAAAATAAAGTGAACCTAGGGTCAAAATTTGTTATGATTATAATCTCTAGTCCGGTGGTGGCTGGGTCAGACACTGACCCACTTATTGATTTTTATAAACTTATTTTTTATGTCATAAAAGAGAGAACGGACAATCGAAAATATAGGAAAATTAAAGTATAAAAATCTAATGTTGAATCTAAAATGGAATTCGAAATGATGGAGTTAACCAAACTGTGACCAGATATCCATGATTTAGAAATGGAATTATTTGAATTTCAAAGCAGTATAGTGTGGAAAAATGAATTTACAAACTTGATTTCCAAAATAATAGGAAAAATTTCTGAAAGTAATGCAGATAATTATGATCCCACAATAAAAATTTAAAACATTGTATTAAGCATATGGGATTCTTTACAAAACAATTTTATATTAATGAGGAAACTTGCTAATGCTCTTTTAATGATGTTTGGGTGCACATATTGTCTGAAAAATTGTTTTCCTCAATGATTTTTTCAAAATCTACCAACGGGAATAACTTGGGAAATAAAATGACTGCAAAATGCTAACCTAATAAATATGGAATATGAACCTAATATTAAGAAACTATCTGAAAATAAGCAACAACAGATTTCACATTAAATATATTTTTGTCAACTTTATTATGCATACACATATCTACAATTAGAATGCAGTAATTTTAGTTTTAATTCTGGAAATCTTTTGGAAAATATCACTATTTTTCAAAAATTTCTCATGCTTATTAGTAAGGAATATTTTTTAATATATATGTATTTTTGTTTATTCCTTGTTCATTCAAATACTCAGTTAACTGGGCATGGTGTCACTTGGTGCGACAATTCATGTATCACCCCACTGATATCAATTTTTTGGCATAGACCTTTATTTTTTGCTCTTCAGCTTCAAAAGTTAAAGTTGTAAAACAAAAAGGAAATGTAATTTTTTTTTAGAGAATTTTAAAAGTGAGTTAAAAAAAGAAAAGGCAACTGTCAAGTTTTTCTGTTAACAAATTTTCGATGGTTCCAAATTATTGTTACTCTTTTTACCTCATCCTCCCCCTTCCAAGTGGCGCCACTGATTTAGTGACCCACGGACTAGTATTAAAAAATAGTGAACAAATTTGACCGACTTCTCAAGAAGGTCCGCCATCACTGCTCTAGTCAGAATAAGTAAAGATATTTTAGAATAATGTCATAAGTTGACAGCATATATCAAGTGAAATAAACTGTAGAAAAATAGAGATGAGTGTAACACAATTACAAAATTCCCTGTCATGCAGTATGTACTTATCATTATAACCGTTTTCTCTTTTAATTTCTTCTATAAAGTTTTTTAAAATCAGATTTAGACACAAGTTTTAACCTGTTTTAAACTGCAAATCATAATAAAAATTAAGAATTTTTTTTTTGTCTTTAAAAATTGAAACCGAGCTTAATAATTCATTTTGTGGCTTAAAAGAATGTGTATAAAATAAGTAATAATATTGTTTACTTATCTTGATTTGGAAAAGGGTTTTTTGGGATTTTCAGCAACAAAGGCTATTTTACCCTATTCGTTCCAAAGTTCTTTTCAATCCGTAATAAAAAAAGAAACGAAAATTGCCATCAAAAGATGGGCTAAATTATTGTCAATCTAATTCGGTCAAGAGAGAGAGAGAGAGAGAAAAAAAAAAGGCACCCTCCTAGAAAGGCCTCCATATTCTTTTTCTTTCCCTTTACTTATCTTGTTTGTCTTGTGGTTTGGGAATTATTGTTTACTTATCTTGTTTCTCTTGTGGTTTGGGAAATTTCAGGCTATAAAGAGGCTTTGGTTAGACTTAGGTCAAGCCTCTTACAGAAAATTTTCCCAATTTATTTGAATCCATTTCGAATTTAGTCTGTAGCCCTTGAAAAAGTGAACTAGAGTAGATTCCTTTTCTGTTTAATTCGATTCTATCAGAGTTTATTTCATGGTTTTTACTTCCTTTGAATTATCATTGACTTCCTTTGAATCATCATTGACTTCCTTTGTTTGTGGTATGCAGTGGCATATTGTGCGCTATTTAAACATTGTTTAAATTTCGTAATGTATGTTTAATTTATTTTTAAATTTGCTTTATTTACTAATTTAACTTATTTGATTATCTTTATGCTGTATAAAATAAGTGTGATCTTGAAAAGTTCTAAAATTTAGGTTTCTTTTAATGATTTGATAATTTTAATTATTACTTGAGCTTCTTATTGTCTGAAGTCTGGATTTTTTAAAAAAAAATTTATATTATTGAGCCTACTAAAAAAAAAAAACTGATATTCTGTAGAATATAATTGAAAAATTTGAAGAATTTTTAATAATTAATATAAGTTGCAGTTTTGAATTCATTATTTTCATTTTATATACCACATATTAAATTTGTATTTTATACATTAATGAATATTTTAATGAACTGCTGCTGTTAACTTGTGGAAATTTTACCTTTTTCTCTAAATTTCGGGCGTTGCTATTCAAACTATGAAGTTGTAATTAAGTGTTGACTAGAAGGAATTCTTTAGAACATTATCATTACCCATTCATCTTATTAACTAATTTATAAATAAAAGTAATGTATTCTGTCTCAGCTTCTCCTAAATTTTGCACTATCAGTGTACTACTAATTATATATTGGAATCATTATGTGTTGAAGATGGTAATTATTTTGCTTTATTAAAAATGAAACCAAATCATATTACATTTTTAACTTGCCTTCTCCTCTTTAGCTTATTAACTAACAAAGCTTTCTTCTTTAGCTTGTTAAATTGCACAAAAATATGTTTAATATAATGATTTTAAAGCTAAATGGATGAAATTGAGGAATAAGACGTTTCTGGACAAACAGTAGATGTTTATGTATTTCCCTTCAGTTAATTTTAAAGCATTTTAATTCAGTGAATTTCTTTTTAATTTTGCAGCTTATTTATTTTCTTCAAAAATTATAAATTGAATCTTGAAATTCATTAGAAGTAGGAAGAAAATATAACAAAATCTTGAATACATTATGATTTTTAATGTAAAATTAATAAATGTTATTTATAAAAGAATAAAAAGTTTTGTGACTCCTGTATTGTTAAACAAATTATTTGTTAGAAAAGAAAACAAAACCATGTTATTTATATCTATTTGTAGTTATTTTTGTATCATTTCATAGCAAATTACTTGTATCAAAATCTATTCAATAAATGTTTTAGATGGGGTTGTAAACCAAATTTTTGTAATTTGGTGAGAGAAAATTTGAAAAAACTTATTCTTATGTTCTGATCAAAACAGTGCTAACAAAATTTATAAAATAAATTGTTGTAAAGTGGAAGAAAAACAAATATATATATGATGTCCCATTAAATTTTTTATGCAAAACTATTTAACTATGTGGGTTAGGCACTAGAAATATGGAGTATCATGATATCTCTCAGGAGTATTGATAGACCAGAAGTAGTTATTTTTTTTCTTGCTTGTCTTTTGGTAGAATTTGATTTGAAATTCAGAAAGGTAAAATTATGGGAGGCAATGCGAATAAGAAAATAATATGAGAAACTAAAAGAATGTAGTTGATTTCATGCACTTTCCGTGACAGTAATGCCCAGTAGTTTATATACCTTATTTGAATATTTATTCCTAACTGTTTTAAATTGTCAGATTTTGGAGATATCGAATCTTAAAACTGTCAGGAACCAAAAACAGGTAAGATTCCCCTAGTAATAAGATGTAATTCTATATGTACATAATTATAATTTATATCCAAGTTAGCGCAATAAGTACTCTGAATTGAGAAAAAATGTGCAGCCACCAGTTCAGTATAAAATCATTCTGATTCTAATATTTGTTTAGATTAACACAATGGAAGTGTATAGTAATTGTTTTACAAGAATCAGAAAAAACATTTTCTGGAGTCAAAAATAGGAGTAGTACAACTTGTAATATCTGTTGTTGCTTATGGTTACTCACAGGAATCTCCAATTTCCAGTTCTTTGCATTACTCTTAATACTTACTTGTTCAATTCAGAACTTATTAAATAAAAAAAAAAATGGATTTATCTTATTTCCCAAGTAAATTTCTTATTTCCCAGGATTAGAATTCCTTATGTACTTCTTTGTGTTAAAACATTTTCAAGATAAAACTTTTTACAGTAAAATAGCAGGCTATCTAATTTTCCTGAAAAGTTTGGATTTATTTTTAATGTTATTTTTCTGTTGCATGATTAATTTGAAACAAGGGAACAGTTTTTCCTTAACTGGTAGCTGCTTTTCCAGCAAAAGAAGAAACCTCGCAGTAAAACAAGTTTTACAGAGTTAAAGCACATTACAGCAGTAAGTGATAAAGAATGGGTTACTGGAGGTCTCTCAGTGTATCTAAGAAATCTCTCCAGCTTGGTTGCATGCGACCATTTCATGCCAAATTTGGCATCAAATTTAAATACCAGAAAATGCTCAAATTTCATTTCTGTGTTATGATGGTGAATGTGAATTTAGGAAGATTTTACTCTACAAAATTCTGTAAATGTTGTTTTGCATCAAGGTTCTTACTTTTGTAAGAAAAACAGCTTAAAAAATTGAGGAAAAATAATTTTCCAACAATTAAAAAAATACTAATTAATTATGCAAGACAGAAAGGACATTGAAAGCAAGTTAAGGAAAACATTCAGGAACATCTTCCAAGTTATTTCATTAGAATATTTATTTGAAAATAGTTTTAAAACAAAACAAAAAAAAAGTAATTAGTGGATTCATTTACAGGAGAGGGGGAAAAAAAACCCACATTCATATAGTTGATTTTTTAAAAAAAAGTTTTTAAACTCCTGAATGTAATACATACGAGTTTTAATGTGGAGGTGGGAATAAAATAAGAATTTGCTTTATGAATGAAGAATATAAATGTAATAAAAGTGTTTGTGTATGTATATATACCCACATATTTATTAGGTTTAATATAAATAATTACAATTAATATGAAGCTTTTTTCTAAATTTGAATTTTCAATTTATATATTCATACCTATACCTTGATAAGGTTGCTAGTGATAGAGTCAAGCTTTCTTGTCAAATTACCAACTATCCTTATCAAAGGTGTTGAAAGCAAGCAATAAGCATATGGAATTTGATTAATGAGTGTTTCCTCCTTTTCAGTGGATTATATCATCTTCTTTTTTGCTAGACATTGAATTGGTTTTGCATCAACTAGAATTAACATTTTAAAGTCTCTGATAGTGGCAATATCTGATAGATACACATGCTATTTTTAATGCGTTAAAATTTGATTTTCTAAACAGAATACTCATTTGCATTCTAATTAGGACTAATTATTATAGCTAGAAAAGAAAAATTTTCGAACTCAGATGGACATATCATAGATTAGGTTTTATATCCATTGTGGCCATTTAATGATTAAAATGATTGCGAGTAACAGATGGCTATCCAAGTTAGAATAAACAGTATTCCATCCAAAAGTGAGCAGTATTAAGCGGTTGGATTCTTTGATGTGGTATTTTAAAATTACATCTGAAAAATTATGACAAAATGAAAATGAATTGAATCTGTGAGTACCAAAACTCCAAGTGACCATCAACAATGGGTAAAATTGTATATATTTTCATAAATACAAATATTGAGTTAGTATTTCAAGATAACTTAATTTATATGCCTTTCATGATGGTAATGGATCCTTTTTTTAATAAGCTTCCAAATAGACCATTACTAGTGTTATTTGGAAATGAATAATAGTTAAGAGGGATAAAACAGGTAATTGATATTGTTATTTTTACAGAAAGGTAACCTCAGACACTTTATTATCGTTACATTAGGTTAAGAGTACATATTTCTATGTAGTAATAAGTAATATATAAATGACAAATTTTCTTTTTTTTTTTATGTAAATATGTGATTCAGTTTCAAATACAGTATCTTTTCAGATTTACAAGTACACTTGCCTGTTTTGCTTTAATCACTTATTGCTACAAAAGTAGGCATGGCTGACTAATGTCTAATACAAAGCAAGCTAAGCTTCCTACAAAAAATGTTATTCAAGGTATGTAAATTGCTATCTCTTAGGTTTTTAATTCTGTTTTTTTCTTCTTTTTTTGGCTTTTGCAGGCTTAAAACTCTTATAGAATGTTATAAATTGTGGTTGTAGTGTTTGTAATTTATTTGTATATAACAAAGCTAAATCTAGTTTTTTCCAATAAAATTTGTACATTCTAATGTCTATACTCGGGGCCGGCCTGAGGGGAACACTGCGAGCACACTATGTCCTGTGTTTCTGAAGGCCCTGCACTTCTGACTGATTTTGCAAAATCAAAATTAATTATCGATTTATTTAACAAAATTTAAATTTGTCATCAAGTTTTGCCTTTCAGGATCACACTATTACAATATTTATTTAAAAATAATTTATTTGCATTGTATCCAAAATTTGTTATTGCTCTGAAAATTGATCTTTACCAATTACTGTCACATCTGCAAAAAGATGTTTCTTGAGATTGAAAATAATAAAAATTTATTTGAAATCTAGCATTAATCAAGTACGACGTACCTCCTTAGTATATTTATCGAATCCAAATTAACTAAAAAAACTGAATTATGATATTATCAACAAATTTTTCTGTAAAACATGTTAGAAAATGAAACCAAAACTATACATATTCTATGCTTATTCTGGTGAGCTGCATACCAAATTGTATTTATGAAATAATTATTTTTATTTGATTTGTTAACGATTTTTTGTGTGTTTGAAATGTTAACTTCATAAAAAAATAATTTAATTATTTATCATTTTCATGTTCTATACCAAATGCAATATAATAGATAGCAAAATGCATTGAATCATTTTGATGTATGAAATTTGTTTCAAGGCCCTGCAAGCCACCAGGCCCTGCTTTTGTTCAGACCAGCTCTGTTTCTAATAAATGCTGTCATACTCTACATTTATTTTTATTCTGAAGAATTTGTAAAGTGAGAAAAGTATCATTAACTATCTGTAGTGAAATACTTGTTAACCATTTTAGAGCCCACAATGATCTAATGATGATGTTTATAGATACCTGTTATAAAAGGTTTATTATAGTGTACTTCAAATATTACATCTAGCTGAAGGTTCACAATTTTTTTATAAAAAAGTTATTGCTTTGTTGGTTCATTTGAATATTTGATTGAATAAAATTAGGGATGTAACGAATAGTGATTTGGCCTAGGACCAAATTTTTAAAAACATTTCACCTTTAATTGCAAATGAAATATTTTTCAAATTTTAAATGAAAAAAAAATCTAGATTAAATAAAATTAACTTTTTATTATTTGTATATTTAAAGAAATTTTAATACCTTTATGTATATTTGTAATAGTTTAAATACCTTAATTCCAATAATAAGAAATGGAGAAACACTCATCATTTTGAGATTGCTTCAAAGAAATAAAAAGTTATAATTGCAGAACATTACAATGACAAACACAAAAAAATTGAATGAATAAATTAAAATTACTAGAAGTAAATTCCTATTTTGATTTTTAAAAAAAAAAAACCTTTCTAATAGGTATGATGGAGTGTCCATTTAATTGGGGGAAAAAATGCGATAAAATTTCCAAGGTTCGCAAATTTAGCAACAAAATATTTTTTAGCACTTGCAAGCATTATATAGTGACTGTTTATTTTCTGAAGTTGGTAATATGTGTGAAACCATATGGAACAGACTTTTATAAATGATACGCAACATTATTAATTACACTTATGCACTATGTAACTTACAATTGGATAAATGTTAATATTTTTTTTAATAATAAATGCACTGAAATGTAATTCCGCAAAATTCTTTGTTAAATGTGTATTTAAAAGCACATTTAAAAAAAATTATCCTGAATATATTTGGTCAAATATCTGTTTAGTATTCAGCAAAAGGACCGAATAGTTGCAGAATATTTGTTACATCCCTAAATAAAATTTATTTCATTTATCTCCGGATAAAAAAAAAAAAAATGATTATTTGGTCTAGATCTTACCATAAAGTATTTTAACATATTAATGATCACATTGATATTGATTGCAGATTTATTTTTGTTGAAAAATATATAGTGTATGAAAAAGCTCCTTCATGATTTTCATTTTTGGTGAAAACTTCCATTTTGAAAAGCTTTCTTCAGAAACTAAGTGATCCAATGATAATAAAATGTTGATTTTGATGTTGAAATGCATCAATATGCAATCTGGTCCCTAGTGACTGGCATTGGATGCATGTTCATCTCTTCCTTTTTTTTTACTTTTTAAAAAAATAATCAAGCTATCTGCATGATTTCAAGTCTGTGCTTTCAAGTATTCTTATTCTTTGAATATTCGAAATTTCATACATTTAAATATGAATTATGCATTTTAACTGTCTGTTTGGAAGTATCTTAAAGTGTTATTTTTTATTAGCCTTTTTTATGAAATGAATTTAAAAAAAGAGTTTTGTTCCATTTTTTAAAAAAAATTGTAGAACTCTGCACAGATAAGAGTTATTGTCTCAACTGTCTTGAGTAAAATATAATGTGTATACATAATCTCTATACAAGTTATATTCTCAACAAAGTTCAGATAGAATCACTGATTAGAAAATGAAACATCATTTGAATTTTTTCCCTATTGTTGTTCCTTGAAATCTGGCATACTTTATAATATTCCAATGAATATTCATATTAAATCCAATTTGTGAGATTGTTAGCAATATTACGATATGGGACGATAAAAAACTTTTAAGTATCATTAAAAAAAATGGAAGTTTACTTTGTTTTTTAATTAGCTAAATTATTAGCAAATATTTGAAAACAGTTTTGATCTATATATTTTTTAAAAAGTCAGTATAAATATTTTTTATTTTCCCAAGAGTGTATGTGTGTCCTGTATAAATGTAAATTGATTTTAATCATGAAGTAATTGTGTAAAGTCTGGACAAATTACTCGTTACTGAATTTAATACCAACAATTTCAGGGAAGAAATACAACTTTTAGATTTTAAATTGTCTCATGTTGTTTTTAAGGCATGATTTTAACCTTCCAACAGGCACGCGTTTGCAAGAGATACTTGAATTGTGCATCGTATTACGTATTTATATCGTTCTTTTATATATTTAAGTGCAATTTCATTTATAAAATCTTTGTTTACTACTAGGCTAATAAATACAGATAGCATAAAGTTGCACGATATGTCGTAAAATTTGCGTAAGCGCGCCTGCTGGAGGGTTAAAGATAACTGTGCAAAAGAGTTTTTGTATTAATGACAGTTCTGATTGCATTTTTTAATTTCCATTTTTCTAGTGTCTTCAATTTAGAATTTTTCTTGTTTTTGTTAGTTAAATATATGTTCAATATCCTGTCATTGATAGATAGTTGGTTTTAATAAAAGTCGATAGTAAAAATTCAAAATTTAAACTCAACAAGATCTGGAAGTTTTGTATCTTGATAAATAGGCATTGAAGGGGGAGAGGGTAAGTTAGCAAAATTGTGAAATCAAAGACTTTAAAAAAAATAAAAAGGCTGGAATCTTGAATAATTACGATAGACTGTTCATTTTAAAGTTGAACAGAAAGCTAAAAGTGATTCATATATAATGCTGGTATTAAATAGTCATGGTTAATGAAAGATTTTATCATATATATATACAGGGTGTCCACACTTATTGTGGTCCAATAAGTTAATTTCTAAACTGTTAGAGATAGATATATAGTTCCAATTGGAAAAATGCTTTAAATGAAGGGAAAAATTATAATATTTGTTTTTTGTCTCACTAACTATATTTCTGAAAAAGTTACAAATTCTAACTTTTTGTATGGTCCTATCAGTCATATTTATTAAAATATTCTTGACACTCTAACATTTTAAACAAAAAAAGTCACACTCTTCTTCAACTAAAACTGAGGAAGTTATGGAGCTTTGAATTTCATGATTTTTATCCAATCAGCAGCCTCATCAAGCAAGTGCTGCACATTGATTGGTGGATCGTCTTCAAGATGGTTATAGAAATGGTGTAAAGTGGTCTAAGTCAGAAATATTCTAAGCTCCATAACTCGGTCAGTTTTAATCTCAGAAGAGTGGGACTTTTTTTTGTTTAAAATGTTAGAGTGTCAAGTCTAACGTTGACGTTTAAGAATATTTTGATAAATATGATTATTAGGACCAGGGTACTGTATAAAAAGTTAGATTTCTTAACTTTTTCAGGAATATATTTATTCACTCAAAAACATATATCATAATTCTTACCTTCATTTAAAGCACTTTTCCAATTGGAACTATATATATGTCTACCTCTAAAGGCGTAGAAATTAGCTGTTGGACCACAATAAGTTTGGACACCCTGTATATATACTTAATGATTTAGAATATTTTCCAATCTTTAAAATAAACCCTTTTCAACACCATCTAATAAAAAAAAACACTTTTAACTTACACTCATTATTTATATTTAAATCCTAGTATTAGAATAACTGCCACTTGAACTGGAAGAATTCTGAATTCAACTTGCTTTAGCAAGAGGGACTTCCCTTTTATCAACACTACTATAAAAACTTGCCGCAATGTTGTAATGTTCCTTTTCACAATGTCATTCCTTTCCATTAACAGTGCTGCCTTTGCAAGTTAGTTTCATCCATGGTCATGGAGTAGAATTTATTTTTAAAGATATTATTATAACTGTTAATTTCATCTGATCTGCATTATAATCTTTAAAATAGATAAAAGGAAATTTGAATAAAGTATTGATTGGATAACTACCTGCTTATTAAAGATGTTTGCTCTACACTTCACATAATGAAATATCATATATATATATATATATTTATAATAACTTATTTAGATAAAAATGTCATAACATTATGTTCACAATGAAAATACACATCAATAATCCCCTGTAAAAACTTCCAATTTAAACTGAACTATATCTAATTTTAATCTAATAATTAAAAATACTAAATAAATGCCAAAGGAACCTTTGGAAAAAGTGAACATATTATCATACAGGGTGACAATTATTGAGCTATATGGAAAAAAAACCCTTGATAACTTTTGAACCGTTGACAAGATTAATTTAAAACTTGGCGGTTGAATGCAGGGCATGTTGGGATTTTTTTGAGCATGTGCACTACTGTTGTTGTTCATTTTTCATTGAAAATGTCAAAATACAGCATTTCTGAGTGTATATCGATTGTCAAGGCCTACTATTTGAGCAATAACAGCCTGATTGCGGCTCAAAGGAAATTTGCAACCAAGTACAAGCTGAAGACAACCAGTCCAAGTGTTATAACAATCAAAAATGTGATTGAAAAGTTAGAGAGAACTGGTAGTGTCAATGTCTCAACACTTCATCAGTTTTTGCAGAATTTTGCTCTTCGTTTGTGCCACATCATAGCCATTGTTAGCAAGAATATCAAACATGTCACAAACTAAATCCGAATATCTGTAGTT
Source organism: Araneus ventricosus (assembly GCA_013235015.1). Classification (NCBI taxonomy): domain Eukaryota; kingdom Metazoa; phylum Arthropoda; class Arachnida; order Araneae; family Araneidae; genus Araneus; species Araneus ventricosus. The sequence continues at coordinate 18,027 of BGPR01009629.1, forward strand.
ATTTTTAAAATTTGAATAAAATTTTTGAACTCGGTAGTTTTTGAAAATTTTATTTTTTATTTCATATAGCTCAATAATTGTCACCTTGTATGTACACTGTTACAATTAAGACTATAAATATAATTGAAAAAGACTATCCAGGATATGGAGTTTTCAACATTCATATTGTGATTGTTTATTATAGAAGCATACTTGTTCCTTTAAAATTTATTTATAGATATTAATTTTTTTATAGATATTAATATTTTTACTTAATATTTTTTAATAAGAGCATCTCTAGAATTAAAATTTCTTTATTTAGAGCAGAATCATATAAAGATAAAAATAAATTCAAATATGAATAAAAGAGAAAGCTTTGGTAAATAAAGTAGGAGGATACTTAAGTTCATATCAGTAATCATATTAATTGATTTATGTTGGAATATTCCTTTCTTTTCTCTTGAAACTATATACAGTCAAACGTCGCAAATTCGAAATGATCCAAAATCCGGACCTTTTTCATTCCGTAACCCCCCCCCCCAAAAAAAAATATATATCCTTTTATCTACCAACTCGGCACCCAGAGTCGGCAGAAACCACTCGTAACCATCTGGAGAGGGAAGGAATTTAACCACATGTACAACAATGTGCGACGAAGGTATTGCGGGTATTGTAATCCTAATGTTAGGATCTCAAAAGAAAAGCTGAAATTTTTGAACTACTTGAGTACATCAAGTCAATAAAACGAGAAATTGTCGAAGATGACACCTTTGAAGTACTGCATTGCGACGATAAAGCCCCGACAGAGTGTCAGCTCACCGATGCCAAAATATGCAGTATGGTGTTGATGAACTCCCAAACTTCAGTATCCGATAGCGAGGAGAGTGAAGAAGAAACACAAGTGGAAGATAAAATACCAATTTACAGTTTAGTGGAAGTGTTGAACACCGCAATAAAAGGACTTGAGCAAAGGGACTTTATTTCGGAGTCAAACATAATGGCGATACATAAAATAAAAGAGAAGTTACTTAATCAAAAACTGAAACTAATGAAGCAACTCACTTTAAATGAAATGTTTTGTAAAAATGTTAAAATTAATAAGAAATAATATTAATTATGTTTATAAATCAAAGAAAACAAGTAATAAATAAGTTTAAAAAAATTTAGATTGAATTCTGTGTTTTATGATGTTAAATTCACTTCTTAATATTGAAATGGTCTAAGATCCGGAATTATCCCAAATCCGGAATTGCCGAAGTCCTGACGATTCCAGATTTGCGACATTCTACTGTATATATATACTAGCAGATTACCCGGCATTGCCCAGTAATTTTCTTATCAAAACCTTGTGATGGAGGGGGGGGGGAGGGGGGAAACTGCGAGTACTTTGTTATATATGTGGTTTATAAACCACACCCACAATTAAAGGGTTAACTATGGTAAAGAAGGTGTCATCTAATTACATAGTAAATGTGAAACAGAAGCGTGAGTCAAAGTGCATTATCAGCAGCCAACGCGTGAAAATATAATACATATAGCAGGAATATGAGGTTTACATTATAAAATAATATAAACATACTTGTATTGCACATCACAAAGTATTTGCTTTACTGCTAGAAAATCGAAAATGTCTTGTGATGCGATAATTTGCAAATACATGACCACAAATAGGTATGCTTAGAAAAAACGATTTTATATAAAATCATCTTGAAGTCAGCACAATATGCGATTTAGTTTCCATAAGAACCTTGAACTTATTTTCATCTTATTACACTCACAAAAAATTATTTTGAAATATTAAATGTCATATAACTTGAAAATCTGAAAAACTATGATATTTTTTATTAAGAAAAGTATTATAAAAATATACTACTACCCAGAAATAAGAAAAAAAATTTTGCAAATGCATAATGCTTACAGATATATTTTGATATAAAATTCAATATATAAACACTAAAAACAATTTCATACATACACTTCTAATTAAAAAAAAACTTGTTTCGAGAATAATGCAAAAACTGTATGTTTAATTGCAAAATAATAGATATTTTATTATATTGTATCCTTTTCATTACATTTTTAAATCTTAAATTATGAGCTTATGGAATTTTTTGAATCTATGCAAATTATTTATTTCCAGAATCTATTAATTGGACCCTATTTCATGAGGATAAAATTCAAACACCTACATTTTGATAATATGAAACAACTCGGTTCCCTTAAAATAAAGATTAATATCACTTTAAGACGTATAGTAAATCAGAAAATTCATGCCCAATTCATTTATCTTCTTTTTGTCAGTCTCCGTAGCAATCGTATTTAAATTTTACCAATTCAAATTATAAATTAGTAGGACAGTCGACCAAATATTCATCTTCATAAACTTTTTATTTCATTCGCCTATTTTTCTTCGTTCAATAATATTTTAGCAACTATCATTTTGTTGCTATTCTGTGTAAAATAAATTTCAAATAAACAAAAATAATACAGTAAAACATGTGTATAACAATACTGTTTGTAATGATAAATCTACCTTTAGCAATATTTTCTGGGAGCCAAATCTGGTACCAAATTTTATCAAAATTGCCAAGTGAGTCAATTGGCCTATTTGTTACATGCATTGTGGAGACTTTTCCCCATCCTATCCTGAGGGACTGTGTTGGGGCTTATTTACCCCTCCTATATTTCAAGTAGGTTAGTAAGGAACGTGCATACCAAGTTTCATCAAAATTCCTTTAGCCATTCGGAAGTGATGCTGGAACAAACATATATACATACATTGAGTTTTATATATATAGATAATATAAAACAGAAAATACATGTGTCTGTCACTTGTCCCATGTCCACTTAACCGGTTCAGTTGCCATAATAGCAATAGGCACGGGGGCATGGGGCTGCATTCCGTCTGTCTGTCACAAGAACTTCTCCTAAATAGTGAATGGAAGAAACATGAAATTGCACACGCCATTCTGAGTATATTTCTAGGTCATCTGTTTTATTTTCAATTTTCAGAATTAATTAGTTCTTAAGATATTTAATTAACAAAAATTAACTGATGTTAAGCCTATTAGATGTTTTTTGTCAATAACTTCTAAAATATTTATTTCACGACAGTTATTTTTACACCATCTCAAAGAGCAAAAAATTATTTTTTTAATGATACTAATCCCATTGTGGTACAACTTTTGCTCTAATTATAATTAACATTCCAAAATTCATTTTAAACACAATTTGTAAAATGTTTTCTATTATTATAAAATCAAATTCAAACCAAATTATTATTTCATGAAATGTTTTATACACATGCTTTTGCCATTAAAATTGATACAAGAAAATATTATTTTCTTTAAACATTTTTATTTCCGGTACTGTTAAGCCTTTCAAGGTTACTTAGTCCTTAGTTTGTATTGAAGGGAGATGAACTAGGGAGAAAAAAAAAGTTGTTTTTCCGGTATATCTGTCACCAGAATTCTTCCTAAACTGTGAGCAGCATCAACATGAAATTTGCGCATGCCATTCGGGGTCCATTTCTAGATCAACTGTGTTTTTTTCAACTTTCAAAAATTATTACTTCTTAAAATATTTAATTAAATAACAAAATTTAAGCCAATTTTTGCTGTTTTTTCTGAGTTTTTTGCCAATAACTTCTGAAATATATATTGCACGAAGATGATTTATATACCATCGTAATGAGCAGAAAATTTTCTTTTAACTGATCTGAATTTAAATGGCATACGTTCTTTTTCCCCCAATTTTAATAAACATTCCGCATTTCATTCCTATTATTGTAATTAAATTCAAACCGAATTTTTGTTTTATAAAATCCTTCATTCTTGTGTTATTACCTCTGTTAAAGTTATAAAAAATATTGTTTTCTTTAAATATTAACAGAAAGGCAGAATTTTTATTCCCACTTTTATTTTGTAACATGTACATCTTTCAATATGTTTGCACAGTAATCCAATGATGTTAGTTAATAACTATCCCTATGTGATGCTTCATTTAATTTTGACAAACTTTTAAATGATCCTAATGAGTGTGTTAAGTCATTTAAGGTTATTGAGTCTGGTTCTGAAGGGAGAGGATTTAAAGAGAAAAAGAAGGAACACTATTGGGTGTTTTTCTGATCAAGCACATAGAACCAAAAAGAAGAGAATGGTACTTTGGATGGTGGTTATAAAAACAATGATATTAAAAGAGCTTCTGTTGTCAATGTAGTAATGATGGGGAAGTAAGTGTGGAGTTCCAAGGATTGTTAGACTCGCAACAGGTGGTTCAAAGCAGGGAGACAAAAGGAAGTTCTGGCTGAAAGGTCAGATGACTTGGGAGAGGTCAAACAAAAATGAATGAAAGATGCTGCTGCAAAACACTTTTTAGTCAAGTTTAATAAATTCTTAGAAGTTCATAGACTTCAAAATATTTTCTTCCTGAGCAACGCCAGGTATATCAGTAGTATATACTTATAAGTACATTGTATCACATATTTTATAATATGTGATAATTTTTTTCTCGCCAAGCTTTTCAGGATTTTAATTAATTCCTCCTTGATTTTTATCAACATGGTATCAATTTATTCTTTTATCAGTTTTTTTAATATACATGCATTATGCCTAAAAGTTGGAAGAAGTAACAATTATTTCTAATGCATGAAATAGTTAAAAAAATTAAAAAAAAAAAACATATATTGTTGCATGAAAATGCATTGTTTTAGAAAACAAATATTTTTCAATAATTTGAACTGTTCCTACACAGAACAATAATTTGAACTAAATAGCTCACATTTCTTATTATTGTTATTATTGTTATATTTCTTATTATTGTTAAATATGATATAAAAATATACAGAATTCAATCTATAGGAAAGCAGTTTTCTCAGGTTATAGATAAAATTTTTTTTTACTGAACTGTATTTATTTGAATTGTAGTACATAAAAAAAAGAAAAGAAATCAGCTCTTGTTTTTATTTAAAGTGGTTATAATAATTATAGTGTTTGGAAAAATTTTTCACAATGTTGGCATATTCTTTTAATTGGATGGAGGCGAGCATGATAATGTTTCGAATAAAATTTTATTTTTATTAATGAATATTACTTATATTTTTGACATGCATTTTATTATTTAATTGTTCAAACTATGAATATCAATATTTGTAGTTGTTGTGCTACTAGACTTTCTAACTGCAATAGAATAAATTCAAGGTAAAGCAATCAAAGTACTAAGTACAAAATGAATGAGAGTGTGAAAGTATCTTGAATATGAAAAAATAATCAGTTTTCAAAATGTAGTTTTTATCATTAAAAAAATTTTTTTTTCAAGGAATCAATTAGTTTGAATGATATGGTTTTTTCATCTCTTAGAATTTAGTTAGTATTGTTTTAACAACATTGTTTTAATGCATGTTTATATATATCTATATATATATATCCCCTGTTTCCTTCCTCCTTTTTGTTTGAACTGTGATGATTGAATGTGTTGTTTTTTAGATAGCAAAAAATTAATTTTCATAAAAGTTAGAAAGAAGTGTAATAAATTTCTGTTTTCTTTTTTGATCCATTTAATTAATTTAAAAAAAATGAGATAAAGGAATTCTATGATTTTCTTGTTTATAAAGAGCAATGCTAGTTATGTCAACTAGCTAGGCATTATTTGTATTGATTAACAATCCCCTTGTCTTTTGTTTTGTCCAATTTTTTGATGTCTATATTTTGTAAAACTATGTTTGTATTTTTGCTTTTTATTTCAAAATTAAATTCACTATAAACAAGACCATCTAACTTGCTAGAAATAAATAAATTAATTTAAAAAAATCTAGCTTGAAGAATTAATTTACTTAACTTTTTTTCAGTATGAAGATCATCCTATATCAATAAATGATATATTGTATTAAACTTCCATTATTAGTTTATAGGTGTGATTGTAAAACTTGTTTGTAATTCTCAAGTCTATTTTATTTTTGAAAATTATCATTTGATAAACTTATTTGCTATGAGGTTTAAATATAATATATATAGTATCATGAGGGAAATGGGATATTGGAACAAATGGAATATTCATTATCTAAACTCAGACAAAACCTGCCATATCCTATTAACCAACTGTCAAATCATTGTGAAAGCTTTGTTAATAATGAATGTTGGTTCAAAACAGAATATTGGCATTGTTTTGGATTCTGTTAATTTAAAAGTACCAAATATTCATTTATAAATAAAGAAATATATAAATACAAAAAAATACAGGCTTTATTCATTTTTACAATTATTAATTTGAAGAGCTACATAAAAACCATACCATTAATTGGCCAAATGTTTTCATGTTGGTCTAAGATAAAGTAAAATGCTTTTTTTCCCATATGATAACGATATGTTTAATTTCATCTACATTAATGATTCTGTTGGTAATGTCTTCTGTCTAGCCGTAGGAGGTGGATTGGCACGCTTTCCTGCTGGACAGCTTCCTCACGATAACATATGTTACTGACGAGACCAACACATTAACCCCTTACAGTTCACTACATGTTTTGTTTTCAAGATTACAAAATTTATTTCAAAAATGAGTATTAGAGATGTAGCTGATCATAAATATGTAAAAGAAAAAAGTTTGGCATATTTTATTTTCAAGAAATTTGTGGTTTCACAGTGAAACCTATGAATGGTAATGGGCTATTTTTCCTCCAAATAAGTTACCATTGAAATGCCATTTAAATTATGTATTTAATTTATAAGTATACGTGAGTATTCATGATATTCAACATTTACAAAATTCAATATTTCTTTTGAAGATTCAATTTTAAAAAATATCAATATGTGCAAGAACCCTCATCATTTTGTTTCTCTTAGAGATCGATAGCAATTTAGCTCTTGCAATGCCCATAACTTTGTGAATACTAAAGATATTGAACTGGAATTTTTGCATAAGTTGGCCTATATATCTGGTTCTTAAGCTATGAAAGAAAAAGTACGCTATGTTTCGCCCACCCGGAGTAAAAAAATGCTCAAAGTGTGGTTTCATAGCGAAGCCACCGAACGTTAAATTGTTAACTGGTTTATTTTCTCAACTATCTAATTAGATGTCACCTGTTATTTTGGGAATACACTGTCATTTTAATTCAATTGAGAACCTAAAAGACAGTTGAAATGTTTATGGATTCCTCATAATTTTTGTATCGAATTATAACGTCTGTGAATGACTTTGTTATAAGTCTATATATTGTGACTTATTTTATAAGTTTAAAATTGCTATGATTTGATGCATGTATGGCTTACGGGCAAACCAGTTAAGGGGTTAGTTACAGCTGAGCTGGAGTACCCTTAACATGGCCGGCATGATCGATTCTTCTGCCAAGTATGAGTTGCACAGCTCCATTCTTTTTCTACAGGCAGAAGGGAATAAATAGCACAGCAGGAATTAATTGCAGAAGGAGCTCTGTTTAATGAATATACTTTGAGCGATGCTATTGTGTGAGATGCTATTGTGTTGTGTAGAAAATTTAAAGATGGCCATACTGATGTACATGGTGAAAGTGGGCAAGGATTCAAGGCTGTTGCTAGTGAAAACCTTATTCAGCAAGTTGACCAAGTGGTTCCAGAGAGATGGAGGAACTGACTGTAGATTTTCCGGACATTTGAAAGTCATCTCTGAAGGATCCCACACCAGTGGAGAACTTCAAGACCCATGAAGTCCTATTCAGGGTTCCCACGGTCCTTGAAAGTCCTTGAGATTCCTTGAAAAATTTTTGGTGAAATTAGGTCCTTGAAAGTCATTGAAAAAAGGATGAGGTCCTTGAAAGTCCTTGAATTTTTAAGTGACCTCCGATAATCTCTGCCCCCATTTTATCCTTAACGCGAAATATGAAGGTCACTGAAAAAACTCCGGGAATGTACTTGTGTTTCTCCTCGCTGCTTATCCCTCTGTGGAGTAAAAATAGTTCAAGAGGGGTAGTCCGTGACCTTTGGAATCCCTAAGGGTTTTTAGACAAACAGTACTCTCTTGGAAGTGGGGGCTTTAACCCTCTGATTCGTAGGATACTTTGAGCACCCTGCCCCCCTCCCCTCAAAAACCACAATGACAGCTGGCAATCTTAAGGGGTTTTATTTGAAGGAGATTGGTTCAGGGTTGAAATGCTAATGGCCAGTTTTGAGGATTACAGCGAATTTATGTTCGGACTTCCCCAAACAGTTCTAGGAAATATCCCTTTCCCCCCTTTATCCCTTTTTTTTCTGAAATGTATCAACAGTCGAGATTCCTATAATTCCTGTGAAGGGAATAATAAAATTTTTGAAAAGATGTTTAAAGACAGTTTGATAGCCAAACAGTTTTCGTGTGGTGCTACTAAAACTGCATATGTGTGTTGTTTCGGATTGGCTCCATATTTTAAGGCCAGTTTGATTAAATGTTGAACAGTATACTGTCCTTTTTGACGAAACCCTTAATAAGGGTACTCAACTGAAGCAGATGGATATAATTGTTAGATTCTGGCATAATGATCAAGTCGCTACTGGCTATCTAACATTGGTGATTATTGGTCATGCCAAAGCTGATGACATATTGTCAGCTTTTTATCAGTGTGTGGAGAAGTTGAAACTTTCAAAAATTTTGCAAATCTCAATGGATGGCTCCAATGTTAATTGGAAATTTTTTGAGAATTTGCAGGCGGATTTAAAAAAAGAATATTCTCATGAAGCCCTATCCATTGAAAGTTGTGGTCTCCACATCTTGCATAATTCCTTCAAATACGGTGAAAGTTCCACAGGGTGGAATATTTCAGAAATTTTGAGCTCTCTCTGTTGGTTATTTAAGGATAGCCCTGCTAGAAGAGAAGATTTTTTGATGCTTTCCACCCTTAAAAAATTTCCTCTTAAATTTTGTAAGGTTAGATGGTTAGAGAATGTCCCTGCAGTGGAAAGGGCCATTCAAATATGGCCAGATGTCGTTTCCTATGTACAAAATGTTGAAAAGGGTGTATTTGTCACTAACAAAAACTAAAGCTACTTGAACATAAAGGAAGCTACTCAAGATAAATTTATTCTTGTTAAGTTTCATGTATTTTTATCGATTGTCGACAATAAAGCCTTTCTTAGAGTTTTATCAAAGTGATGCCCCTTTGTTGCCTTTCTTTTCGGACGATATTCTCAAATTGTGTAAACATCTTGTTGAATATTTTAATGTTTACAAGCCAGAATATAACTTTTCATCAGCTATTAAACTGTGCAAATTTGATTTCACTGATGAAGGCTTATTAAATTCTGTTGGCAAAGTTAGTATGGGCTTTGTAGCTGACAATATTGTGAAACAATTAGTGAAGAAAAAAAATTCTTATCTTAAAGGAGCCTTCAATGTTAAAAGTGAGTTTTGCAGCTTTGTCATCAAATTGCTATATCATCTAATGAGAAAGTGTCCAATTAATTATGCTTTAGTTAGGAATTCCTCATGCTTTGATCCAAGAAAAATGGCTTCACAACCCGAAAATTCTGTGAAATCTTTGAAACAACCGCTGATACATTTATCCCAAAAGAAAATTGTTCTGGATACTGATTGCGATGGCATCATATTTCAATACAAAAATTTTCTTCAGAATATTGTGAATATGTATCCTTCTGCCTTTCAGACTTTTAAACCTAATACCAGATTGGATATATTTTTCAATGAATACATGAGCAAAAGTGTGAAAGATTATAACAAAATATGGCCAGTTATGAAAATAATTTTCACATTATCTCATGGGCAAGCTTCAATCGAGTGTGGGTTTTCAACAAATAAAAAAATTGAGGTTGAAAATATGGCACAAGAATCCTATGTTGCTCGACGTATAGTGTGCGATGCTATTAAAAGCTATGGAGAAATTTTAAATAATCCCATTAGTAATGAAATGCGAAAATTTGTTTTCTCTGCTAGGCAAAAATATATGCTACATTTAGCGGAAAAGAAAAAGACAAAAATAAATGAAGGAATCAGTAACAAGGGAAAGATAATTTCAGATGAGATGAATTATCTCAAAGTTAAAAGACAGTGTTTGGAAACAGATGTTTCCTCTATGGATAAAACATATGAAAATCTCACTGAAGAAGCAGAACGAAAAGAAAGATATTTCATTGTTTATAAAATCCAATTCAATAAAAAAGGCAATCAGAAAAAAATGTAGAAATTAAAGAAATTGATAATAAGATCAACGTTAAATCTGAGGAATTCCGCAAATGTTCATAAATGTTTAAATATTTGTGTTTTATATTGCCAAGGTTTCTTTACTACCAGAAAATTAAGTGTAATGGTTATTATTATGGAAAATCTATTTGCTTGTGTTTATAAGATATGAAGAAATTTTTTTTATATAAAATTGAAATTTTTGTGTTTTTTATTACAAACGTTTCTTTATTACCAAGAAATTAAGTGTAATGGTTATTATGGAAAATCTATTTGTGTGTGTGTGTGTGCAAAAGATAGGAAGAATTTTTTAAAAAGTAACATTGAAATTTTTGTGTTTTCTATTTATGTTTTTCTGTTATATATTTGACAATTGATTTAAAATGCAAAGTTTTATGCATCTAAATAAAAAATAAACAAATTCATAGATTTTAAATGTTTCCCTTTTAATAAGGTAAATACTTCAGACATTGCTAAAACAAATGTTCGGTTTAAATATCAGTGACTTATTTTTATTTATTTCAACTGTTTAAAATTTTAATCAATCATGTATGATAGCTACTTTTGATTATTGTGTCTTTAGAAGGTCAAAAATAAAATTAATTTTGATTTAAGAATTTAGTTTTTATTCTGTTTGAATCATTGTTACAATGTGATTGAATTACTAAAATGGCAAGGCTTGATCTTAAAAGATGTAATATAAAGGTTTATAAAAGATCTGTTCCAAAAAGCATAAAATAGTTATTAATTGTAAATTTCTTTAGTGTTCAATTGAGATTGACTTATGGATATTCAAGATAAATTTTATACGATTTTTGATTTTATCTCAATATATTTCAAGTTTTCAGTTAAGATTCTATTGTTATTCATTATTGCTTCTACACTGTTTCTTGTCCTATTGACATCAAATATAAAAAAAATCATAGTCGTTTTTTTGAAATTTTTTTATAACTTATTTTTTTATTATTATTTTTTATATTTTAATTTGTAGTTTGATTCCTGTAAAATCAGAACAACTGAAATATCAAGTGTATAGACACGTTTTTCAAGTGAAAAATTCAGTTATGTACAATTTCTACAATATTTAATTTTATGGTCCTTGAATTTTCCGTAAAAGGTCCTTGAATTTTTTTCTTCAATAAGAGTGGGAACCCTGCTATTTGAACATGCTGTTGGCAGTCTTCTATGACAATGGTGTGCAAAGTATTTTCATTTCCGACCCCCTTGCTGTATGAAGAATTTTTTGCGACCTCTCTGGCGGCCGCAACCACGTTTTTTGAAGAAAAGCCTTATATTTTTTTATTGTCAAATAAATTTCTTTTAATTTACGACCCACAGAAATTTTCTAACCCCCAGAGGGGTCACAACCCACAGTTTGTGCACCACTGTTCTGTGAAGAGGGTATTGGAAAACCCATTCATTGATATGACAAGTGCCTCGTTCTTTACGGTGGCTATCTTGAGAAGTAAGTTTGATTGTACTTGACTCCTGGTAATAAAACCATTTTGTTGTTCTCACATGGCTTGATTTTGTGTCTCATTGAAGGTTGAAAAAAACCTTCTCATATATAATTTAAAATTAATCCTTCTAAATTAGCTGTTTTTAAAGTAATGGATTCTTTATCTCCAGTTTTGATGTAGAGTGTTCTAGTTAATAGAGATTAAAATTTATGCTTTGAAAGTTAAATTTCAATCTCTATGAATCCTAATGATTCACACAATCCAAAATGCTATTTGTTTATGCATTAGGCTTTAATTAAAAACTTATCAATTAATAATGTAACAAATAGTGATTTGGCCGAATACCAAATATTCGGGTCAGAATACCCACTCTTAAAAAATATTTCACTTTTAATTGCATATAAAATATTTCTCAAATTTTAAATGAAAAAATTAAAGATTAATAAAATTAATTTTTTATCTATTTATTAAGTGTATTTATCAAAAGGTTAACTCCATGATGTGTTATTGTAACATTTTAAATTGCTTAATTCCAATTATAAGAAACGAGAAGCTCTCTTCATTTTGGGATTGCTTGACGGGAATAAAAGAGTCATCATTGTAGTTCATGTCGCTAAAGAAAATTCAGTGACAAACTCTGAAGAAAATTCAGTGGATAAATTGATATGATTAGAAGTAAATTCCTATTTTGATAAAGAACTCCTAATAGCAAGGATGAAACATCCGCTTAATTAGTGGGAAAAAAATGGAGAACAATTTCCAAAATTTATGAATCTAGCAAGAAAATATCTTTCAACTCCTGCAAGCACAGTGTATAGTGAGTGTTTATTTTCTGAAACTGATAATATATAGAGCCAAACAGAACAGACTTCTTCCTGGAAAATGCTAAAAAATTATTGTTCTTGCATCATAATTTCAGGCTTTACAATGATGTGTAATGTTATTAAATACATTTATTACACAGGCTAAATGATGTGTAACATTATTAAATACATTTATATACCATGCAACTTAAAATTGTGTAATTGTTAAGAGATTAATTTTTTTGATAATGTATTGAAATATAATTCTGAAATATTCTTTGTTAAATATATTTAAAAGCACATTAAAAAAAATTATTATCCTGAACTTATTCGGCCGAATATCTGTTTAGTATTCAGCAAAAGTGCCAAATACTGAATACAGGCCGATTATTCGTCACATCTCTATTATCAGACTATAAGTACGAGTGAATCGGACAAATTGACTTGTTAAAAATATGTCTTCTTATATTCCTATTCTGTATTATGACCGAGGTTCTTTTGAAATTTCAAAATGAAATTGATTTTTATTGGAATTTAAGTTAATCAAAAATAATTTTAAGTTCTTAAATTTTATGTTTATTAGATTTCATTGTCATGTTTTCTCCAATTAAAGACTCCTCTGCCTTCAGCTATGGAATGGCATGAAAAAGACTATTTTGGTATTAAAAAGAACTTATAAAAGGGTTAATAGATGGGTTAAATAGATTTATTAATGAAGCCACATATTAGAAATGCGTTCTCACCTCATACTTTGAGGGAAAGCTCTTAATATGTTCTACAGTAAAAATCATAGAAAAGGCAGTTTCGATTTCTTACCTAATTTTGACTACCAATTTGCAAAACTAATTATTTTTTATTTTCAAAGTAACACTCATAGAGGTTTACTAACCACTTTTAACAAGAGACTCCAAAGACAAGTGTAAAGTAAGAGTTTTTGATTTAAAAAAAATCCTTTTGTTGAGTTTATGTAAATGTGGGGAGAGTCTACATTGATTTAGATCAGCGATTCCCAACCTCTTATTCTCCTGTACCCCTTGATTAGCATTTTTATTTTTGAGTACCCCCCTTACTGTCATATTCTCTCCCCCCCAACTCACCCAACCATCCCTTCTTGCAAATAAGTTTTTATTAATTAAGGGATTAGGCTATCTTAAGAGTCAAATAACTTGAATGAACTTAATTATCCATTTGTTGGATTCATTTTAGATTTTACTATTTATTATTCTAATTTTTGTAATCATATTAATTTGACACCCAGTCAAGTAAAAATAGCATTGAAATAATTTCGCATCAACATATGATTAATGCCATGATAATCACTATCGATGCAATCCTTAAGCTTGTTTTATGGAGCTTAAATTTTATACAATTAGCTTGTAGCGAAAATATGTTATCTCATGCCTGGAACTGTGCCAAGCTAACTGCAACATTTTTTATTAATATATATGCATAAGATAGGAATGTTCTTTCGACAAGTTCTACTTTTGTGATAGGAATTAAACGTTTTATTGCTTAAACACTGAGTTCTTGGTACTCTTCTTCCTCTGTTACCCAGTTGGCTCTAATGTTTCATACAAATTTGGGGTAACAAAATTCTATAATTTTTTTCCATTTGAATTCCTTATGTTTTGTCTTTTCCGCCATTACCAACATTGCTTTCATATACCCCCAGGAATAAGCATACCACAGGTTGTGAACCCCTGATTTAGATTATCAAAGATTTGTATTTTGTGAGTATAGTATTTATTGTGTTTGCTCCTTGGTTTTAGCAAGTAAAAGTTGTAGGAATATCTAAACCCTACTTAAACTTGTTATAACAGCCTTCTTTTCCAAATAGGTACACTTTTTGCAACTCCTGCACAGTTAAGACAGTGGACAATACTGAAGCCATCATCTGCCACTTCTGCTCCTCCTCCTCAACCTCCTCCAAATCCAAAAGGTAATTCTGAATTCTTTTCTTTCTAGATTGCAGTCTTAAATCTAATCGTTTGACAGAATTTCCTTTCCGTGTATAAAATACTAAAACACTGTGTCAAATACTGAATATGCTTACATGACTGTTAGAAAAATAGGCTGGAAAAGGGAGGAACGCTGTGAATGTATGAAAGAATAATAAAGCCCAAAATTGTTTTTTTTTGTTTTGAAGTGATCTTCTGATATGCTGGGAAAGACAATAGATGATAAAAAAGATGCTTTGTGTGAGCTACTTAGTAAAGTTTTCTTTTTGCCAAGACAGGCAAATAAGATTGTATGTTAAGGTAAATGCATCTAGCAATATTTGGAATATAACTTCTGCTGAGTAATTTCTTTCTATCTCATGTATGTCAGTTTTTCTAGTTCATTCAACCTCTCAATACTGAACTTGGAGCAATTGTTTAAAGAACCAGTGTATGCCTGTTTTATTCGAAGCATTTTTATCTCTATAAATTATTGACTATCTAATGTGTTCTCTCTCATAAAATTAAGGATTTGGAATTTTTTGATCAGATCCTTTGTGAAACCGCTTTTTTAAAATTACAGTCGGACCTCTATTTAACGAACCTCTGTTTTGCGAATTTCTCTATTTTGCGAACTTTTTCTTAGAACCAAGAACATTTTTCGAATTTCTTCGTAAAATAACCTCCAAATAGCAAAGTGCATTCTCTATTTAATGAACATTTTCTTGTGATGCAATATTTTTTTTCTCCCTGTTTCTCAAAATATTTTTAAACATTTCAAACTTATTCTTTCTTTCAACATATTTTATGGTGATCAATGACCTTGAAGCTAGAAAATGTCAAAGCGGAACTGAGCATCAAAGAAAAAAATTTAATCCTTCATGAGGTGGATAAAGGCATGAAAAAAAGGATATTGCCTTAAAATTTGATATTCCTCCAAACAGCTTATCAACCATGATAAAAAAAATCGTGATAAGATACAAAATTATGATTCATCGAATTCTTGTTCAAAGCGTTTAAAAGCATGTGTCTATGAAGATGTGGATGAGGCAGTTTTGAATTGGACAGAGTGAAAAATAAAAACAATACAGCAATGAATTGCGATGAAGACGAAGATGATGAAGATGGAAATGATCACGATGTAGAAATCAACAAACCTTCGTATGATGAAATACTAAAATTCATTAATTTTAATATAAAATTATTTTTTTAATTGAAAATACAGTGTATCCTGGACAATGGTTTATTTTATTCTTTTTTTCCTTGCAGATTTCTTTTTGATGGGTAAAATATATAAAACAAATAGATATTAATTTACAAAATAAAAGTGAGATTAATTACTTTTTAGCAATATTTAGTGTTTATGAATTTAAAATCTGTTTCGAGTAGTTTAAAGTATTTTAAAAGGTGAATCTCTAACGAATTTTTCATATAACGAACTTTTTTTCGGGATTTAGCGACTTCGTTAAATAGAGGTCCGACTGTATATTACTGCTTGAAAATCCACTAAGTAAAAAAAAAATCTATATAATCAGAACTGAATTGTATACAAACCTGAAAGACGCACTTAGGCAAGTAATAAATAATGCTGCCAAATGGATTTAGCTAATGACACATAAAGAAAAATAAGTAGATTTTATTATTTTGAATAAAGTCTATTAATTTTAATTGAAAATTGAGAAGCCTTGATGCATCTATCTGTGAAGCACACTATGAGTATAGCTTTATTATTGTTGCTACCTATTTTAAGTGTTTCTAAAATTTGAGTAATTATAGGTATAATTATGAAGTTTCAAAAGTGTATTCTGACCCAAATATTTTTCAGAAGAGATACAGTTTTAAATAAACCAATTTTTTAGGAGTGACATTACTAATTTCAGATTGCTATCTAGTTCTAACAACACCAAAATTATTATTGTTCTCAGAGATCATAATTTATCAGGGTTTCTGTTTATATAAAATAGTAATAGATGTTAAAATAAATTTATTTGTAATTAAAGTCTGCTGAAGATAATGTTGCAATAAGGAAAAATTTGTTACAATTTTTTTCCTGTACATATTTCTAATATAAAATATTTACAACTTTTTGTGTGTGTCTGTCAAATGTCTATTGTATGGAGACTTTAAGGTGTATTAAAGAAAGAATAAAATAATTGATATTAATAAATTTTTCGGTTTTTAATTCTTTTACTGCATTTAATGGATTTTTATTAAAAAGCAAAAGCACTGTATGATTTTAAAAAATGTATTATTGGTATTTTTGTCATTGAAAGGAAATACATATGTTTATTTGCATAATTCTTTTTGAATGTCTTTTGAACTGTCCATTTCAGTAATTTATTGAGAATTTAAATTTTAACAGAAAATTAATTTCAAGCCAAGATAACTGTAGGAAATATGACTTATAATTAAGATAATAAGTCACTATGCATTTAAAAGAAATTTATATTTTAACAATTATGGCATTTTCAATTTGACTAAATCGTCAGTTTTTACAGTTTTGCATGCTAAAATTATGGGAAGGCAAATCCATTTTAATAACAGACTGATGAAAATAAATAAATGTGTATAGTACTATATTATTTCTGTGATTTATGTTTTTAGGTACAGAGTTTTTAAAATTGAGTATTATTTAATTCGCTCTTGCTTGCTTCATTTAATATTGCTTTCATTTGCACTTAAATCTTCTTTCAACTATTATTGAATTCTTTTATAAATATAAATTACTACACAATATTGGCAAAAAACAACTTCAAAATTTTCAGCAGCATATCAGCTATTTTATATTCTGTGTTGAGTATTCCAACTGCCTAGTTTAATGGGATGCATATATATGAAAACAGGATAGTAATTGATTATCTGGTAAAAGAGCAACATGCCAATTTTTTCAGAATAGTATGCAACTTTGATATGTATCATCTGGTTATATTTGTAGTCTACATTTAGCTGTGGACCATTATGTCAAATTTCTGGATCAAGAACCAAACACTATAGGGAAGCCATAATCTTCAAATTGTACTTGATATATACACTTTAAAATCAAAACTTGTAAATGCACTAGTAACCAAAATTGTGGAGACCTATTGAAAAAGTCTAATTTAGTGAGCACAATTACTCAGAACAGTCCTTTTTTTTAAAGTGATAATTTAAAACCATACATATATCTAAAATATGACTCAATCAGAAATGCAGTCCTGGTTACTTTTATGAAAAAAGTTTTATTAGAACAGCATTTATAGAGAAGAAAAATGAAGTTGAAACAAACAAAAACTAATAATTACAAATTTTTTCACCATGTCATTTAATAGTTGGGTAATCAATCATTAGTGATAATTATGACATTACAACAGCTTCTGATGAATTGAACTATGTTTTATTTTAATCATAATTTCAAGACTAAATTATATTTTCTTTGGATTGGATTTTATTTCTGGACTGTTTCGGATTTAAAAATTTCTATAGTTAATTCCATAGATTTTCGATTAATTTAAGTTTGTGGCATTTCTGGACCTTGTGAGCAGTGAAATAATTTTTTTTGCATATATTTGCAGCATGACTTGCATTTTAATCCTGCTGAATTATCCTCATTGTTACAATTTTTGTGCATTACATTTCCCATTAGTCATGGAAACTATGCAAATCCAACTTCTAACACTAATTGACTGTTTTACTGCAGGTGTGATGCATTTAGAAAGCAAATCTTATATGATTGTTTTCTTTATGCATTTTTGCCATCCTACATTGTTATAGGGAGATTGGCTATATCACTCCAAGTATCATCATCCTATTTTATTGCTGCTACTTTAACATGTGTTATTTTGGCTGAATACTTTCCACCTTTGTTTAAGAGATGAAAATGGATTTTTCAGGAAATTTTGAGATTTAAATCAAATTCTTGCATCTGCACCAGACATCCCTTCACATTACATTGAGCATTATAGCTGCAGTAAATCAAATTCTTGCATCTGCACCAGACATCCCTTCACATTACATTGCGCCATTTAATCTTGTATGCATCCAGATGAATTTTTGCTTTCACCTTGGAACTATTTTTAAGTTTTTTATCACCTGATGTTGTACACCTTTTCCAGATTTTTTGAAACTGTTTTTGTAGTGATTGAATTTTCTCCAAAAATTAAGAAATGCCACCTTTTGTACATTTTTATTGATTTTTCATTTTAACTCTTCATGATATCAGCCTCCCTCTCCTTAATAGTATTATTTTACATTAGAATCTGGATGGCCAGTCATTTTTTTTATGCCTGTCAATAATTTTCTTGTATTTTAAAAACTCACCAAACAAAACTCAAAAATTGCTAAACAGCATAAAAGAAATTATGTAATACTGTAATGAATGCCTTCCTTTCAACTTCTGTACATGATATTGGCTTTCGAAACACTCATGTAAATTGCTCATATTCTAAGAGCCGCTGGCCATAAGCATGTTGCTATTCATTTAATTATAATTTTTTAACATTTTACAAAAACTGGAAACATTTGTTAATTTTATTTTTTATAAGGTTATCATACTATCATTACATAATTTTATAATATTACATGAAAAACAAGTGGAGTTATGAGCTATCAAACCATAAAATTTTATTTTTCCAAAAGGTTTACACAATTTTGGCCACGAGTGTATGTATGTTGAATCGCAACAATATAAGATTCTTGTATTTTTGACCAGCAAGATTGATAGTTTATATGTTATGGTTAATATGATTAATCAATTATTATGAATAATAGCTGGTCAATATGATAAACCATTTATCACTTTTACTGGTAATTATTCAAAATAACCAGTCAATGTAAGAAATCGATTCATCACTTTAATTGGTTATTATTAATAATAACCAATTAATCATTTTAACCGTAAATTATATATGCTGTTAATATCATTAAATTAATAATAAGTGTATTGCTGCTGTATTTTTGATATATTTATATCAATTCATATATATTATTCAGCCAAACCATTGCATAAAACAACTAGAACAAGAACACCAGTTTGAATTAGAATCTATTGATTGGTACCCAGGCATATCTAATCAGGAACATTTGCTGAACTACACTGTTTAGCAACCCTATATGCATAAAATCTACATTAACAGTGTTTTTAAACAAAGGGATGTTTTCAACTCATTTTAATGTTAAAAACATCTTTTTTAACCAGTACCATGTTGCAACCGAACTACATGAAGTATGAATGGAAGATTGTTGTACGTAGAATATTATGGAAATAAACATAGTTCATCAGTAATCAGTTACAGATTTCAATCTTAGTCTTTTATGCATTAGATAAAATGAAAATTGTCTCCTACATTTTTTCCCCTTATTGTTAGATACCTTTAATGAAATTAAAATGCTTTATTTCATTTTATCTGTCTTTGAAAGTTCTGACTTATTAAAAAAATATTTTGTTAGAAGCGATTAAATTCAACCTGATTATAATCTCACAGTGCCTCTGTCTATAGAAATGTGGTTAATATTATTTTATTGTAACTGAGTATATAAAAGGAAAATATTTAAATGCTTATTTTAATGTCACATGCCAGAGAGAATTAATTCTACACTTGCAAAGAGAGTTACAAAATACCGAATGAGCCAATATAATGAAGGCAGTTAATGATTAGTAATGGAAACAAACCACTAATATTTTCAGTAATTCAAGTTTCCAAATTATGAAAGTTCTATTCTATTTAAAAAATTGATCTTTAGTTTTCAAAAGCTTGGCCAAAAAATAATATATCAAATAATCAAGTTATTTTAAAGTTTTAAATTAACTTAAAATTTTTTTTAGTAATGTTTCTGACTCTGAAGGCAAAGGGATCCACTTTTATATTTTTTATTGTTTGAATAAATTAATTATGCTGTTGACTGTAATCATACCAGAAATTTTGTTAGATTACCATAAAGTGAAGCCATTTTTATTGCAAATTTTATTTTTATAGACTCCAAAAAGCTAAACATATTTGACATATTTCTAAAGAAATGGACAGTTTTTCTGCATTCTTATATCCTATTTCTGGAAAAATGAAATGAGATACAATGTTTATTGTATTTGAATTCTTGCAAATATTTGTCTTAAATGGAAAATTGCATCCATTTTTATTATATTTTAAAGTTTCCATCTGTGAAATTTGTTAACATTTGTTTGTTTTAAAAAAATTCTGATGAAATTACTGAAGCTGTAAAAAATTGTATACAGCTGAGATGTAGGATTGTTTGAATTGATATTTACTGTAAATAAACGTCTTGATGAAAGGACATTGAGTGGATTAAATTTTGTGAAATTTTAATGGTCAGAAATTTTAATTCTCTATTTTTTTTTTTGCTGAAGGATTTTCATTTGAGCTGATTTGTTTTATATTTAATTATATATTCATACATTGCAGTCCATGAACTGAGTGTAAACAAATATTTGTGATTTATTAAAGAAAAAAAAAAGAGTGTAAAATAATTTTTTATATTATTCCAATTAAACAATTTCTTGAACTTTTTCATACACTTTTTGTTGTATTCGAAGCGTTTTAAATCAGTTATCAGTAAGTTCCCTTGTGTGTTCTCAAAATTAATCTGTAATATTAAAGATACACAATAATTTATCAAATATAGAGGGTGGCCACTTTAATTGTGGCTCAAAGGCTAATTTCTAAACTATTAGAGCTAGACATATACTTCCAATAGAAAAAATGCTTTAAAGAATTATATTTTATGTTGTTTGAGCCAATAAATATATTGCTAAAAAGTTGCATCTGAATTTTTATAAAGTCCCCCCCGTCCTATTTGCCATATTTATTGAAATATTCGTGACAGATTAATATTTCAAGCAAAAAAGTTCCATTCTTCTGAGACTAAAACCAACTGAGTTGTGAAGCTTTGAATTTCATTATTTTCGACCAATCAGTGGCTGCCTGTCCTTTGAGTCTGATTGGCTGATCTTTCTTGAGGTGAATGTTGAAATGGTCTTACATGGTCAAAAATAGTGATATCAAGCTCCATAACTTGGTCAGTTTTAGTCACAGAAGAATGGAACTTTTTCCTTGTTTAAATTGTTAGCATTTCAAGAATATTTTACTAAATATGACTTATTGCACCAGGGTGTTATTTAAAAATTTATACTTCATAATTTTTTTGGCAGTATATTTATTGGCTCAGACATCATCAGACATCTTTACATAATTTAAAGCATTTTTCCAACTGAAGGTATATGCGTATTTCCTTCACAGTGGCGGCTCGTCAGCTCAGAAACAAGCAGTGCTGCAAAAGTTTTAGAGTTTTAGAGTTTTTTTGTAGGAAATTTTGTGCTGATTATTTTGGTATCTGATGATGATATATCAAAAATTGATAGTTTTTGAGTTATAAGCAAAAAACTGGTGTAATGTTTTTTTGGCTATAACTTAAAATTCCAACAAAACTTATTGGTGGCAAACCTCAGAATCGTAAGCAGCACTCGAAAAAAACCTAAAGAAGCAAAAAATTACAACTCCTCCAGAATTGGATTTAAAAGAAATGCCTGAACTTCGGAGAAAAGTGAAAAAGAGCCAAATGAGGAAGTCGCGCCAAATGAGAGCTGAAAAAAAATGCGGCTCAAATGAATGCAATTTCAAGTGGAGAAAGGGTTGCTTTTCTCCTGCTTCGCATTGCTCTTTGCGCTAATATCGGATTCGTAGGAGGGGCAAAACTTGCTGTAGCTCTGGTTTCTCTCTCTCTTAATTATAGATTGATTTTCTATCTTCTTTTTACATTTTTTATTACTTTTTTGCCATTTTTGTTGATCACTGAATCCTCCAAGTGGAAAAGTAAGCCAATTAGAATGAAAACGAAAATACAATCTTTTAAAATAATTTCAGGGGGGGGACTGCAGCTCTTATGTACTAGCCGCCACTGCTCCAACAGTTTAGAAATTATCTACTGGTCCACATTTTTTCGTACACCCTGTATTTTTAACTTTTATTTTTTTTAAAAAAATCAAATACCCTTTTGATCCACTTTTGTAGGAAATGTCTTTACACTTTAGATTTTGGGCCCTTTTTTTAATTTTTTTTATTATAGTGATGATTTCACTCTTATTTTGAGAAATAATGTGCATGCTATTTATTTGAGCTGTATAACACTAACTGATTTTTTTTGTTGTTTCTGAATGATTTTTAATGACTGCACTTATAACACAAAATTATATTTCTTTAATTGGTTTTGCAATTTTGTGAAGATCATTTTCGTTCAATAACAAGTCACAAAGAGAGTCAAGGAAATATTGATATATGTTTAAAATGGTTGGTCTTGTTATTAAAGAATACTAATTCTTAGGTAAAGAATAAGCACATTTTAAGAGCATTAATTATTAAACTAAGCAGCATTCATATTAGTCATGTTTTCTGAGATGTAGATATATTTTCAAAAATTTTTTTGGCTATTCAAATAATTTGTTCTCAGAATTATTTACTTTTGTATTGTAATTTACATCTATATCATATTTTTGTTAAATTAAAACTTTAAATGGTTTGTTTAAATGCTTGTTGGAATTATCTCTTCTTGCTTTTAATGTTAGTTAATTTTCTTCACGTATGAATCAGGTAATGAGAAAATTGTTGCATTTTATAGTTTGTGTGGAAAGTTTCAGGAGTAATTGAAAAAGAGGAGTTAAAATAATTTTTCTGAGCTTATTTAAGCTTATAAAATCATCACTTTGTGATATACTGCTTTTGGAATTTCTAGCTCATGAAGCTTTAATAATTTATTTAATCAATATGCTGTTGTCTTCTGCAGGGCATTTACTGCTATTCTGTTTACATAAAATCTAACGTATCTGCATCATATATATATCCGTAGTATAAAATATTTGATTAAATCACTCTTTACGATGTTTACATGGTTTCCATACATTTTTTGATGGTTTATAGTCATTTAGAAATCATGAAAATGAGTCTTAATATTAAAAGTTATTGAATCAATAAAAATCTTCTCTAAATACTTGGGTGTCCTTTTCAAATTTAGTGAAAAAAATTAGAACAACTTATTGGCACTAGTTATTTTGAGATAGGTATTTGAGATTTCATTCTATACATTCCTTGTTTTCTGGCTGAATGCTTGTTAAAAATGAGTAGATCATTGGCACTTAACATATATAACTTTTTTGAGCTTCTTTCCCAGTTTCTTGTATAGAAAATTGTCATACAACTCTATTGTTGAACATTAAAAGAACAATCACAGCTTACCTTTATGTCATCCTTGTAAAATTTAATAAATGTACAGAATTGTATAACTATTGTCTAATACTGGCTCATTAAAGAAGTTATGTGCAAAATTTTGACAGGTAAGATTTCCTTTTTTTTTTATGGAAAATATTACACCTGCCACTTTTTAGACAAACTATCTATTGACTAATTCTTTAATTTCGTGAATCACAATTTTTTAAGTATTTTTCTGAGATTTCCTCAATTAATCAAAATTCTGTGAAACAAATATGGAAATAATTGATTTTTGTTGTCCTGTTGTAATTATTTCTAATTTTTTTTTAATTCACTATTAAATGTCAAAGTAATGTATGTGCAAGATGAATGTGTGTGAAAATGTTGCACATTCATAATATGGGAAATATACAAGAAAAAAAATCATATTCAATGAAAGAATATTCTGTTTATTATTCATCATAAATATTTTTAGAATTGAGAATTCTTGGCAAAAGGCAGAACTAAATAAGCAAAAAGATATCAGAAACTGAACAAAAGAAAAGCTTTAAAAACATAGTTTTGAATAAAATGTTGTTTATTTGCTTATTAGTTTCAGATGGAGTTAAATCATTATGCCATATTTCAGAATGATTGTCTTCTCTTTAAACTAAATAATATAAAAGATAAATTGCTTTACTTCTTTATTAAATTTTTAATTTTTCTTCTACAAATTTCTTCTCTAATTACGTGTGACCAAAAAAGAAGTAATAAAAAAATTGCAAATGTGTTATTACTTCATTATTATACACAGAAGCCGAGGCAGTTGAATGAAATAAATCAGTTTACTCAAAAATGATCAATATTGTTCTAAAAAGGTTGTTTATCTTGATAAAATTAATCACATGTCATTGAACCACAAAATCTCTCTTGTGGTACAATGAGATGTAATTAATTTTGGAAATTAATATTTATCTTTCCAAATATGCACAAATTTATTTCAATATGAATTCATGCAACATAAAGTGCAAAACTAGCTGTATTAATTCATAATAAGCTAGGATTTGCTGGGCAATTAAGTAGGCTTGTTATTTAATTTTCACTAAGTAAATCTTTAGTGGATGGTAATTGCATTAGTTTGAATTGTGTTTGTATTATGCTTGGAGTGTGGTACAGAGTGTACGGGAAAATTATTTAATAGGAGAGGTGGGTGAGAGTAGCAGTGGTGTTGTGGAGAACAGGGTAATGGCTTCCATCTGGTGGATTAAGAAATTGTTGCAGGGTAAGTGCTTTGCTTATATCAATGGTTTGCTTGCATTGAGTTTGCACAGCATGTTTGTGTTGCTGATGGTCATTTTCTATTTCGTCTGGTCTCATTTAGTGTCATTTTCTATTTGTGGAATGTACCCAGTTATATGATTATTTTGAATTTTCTTATTTTTGTTTGTACCATTTTGTGATATGTTCAAGGTATTTTTGTCTATCAGTTGATTCTTGTTTTGTTTTGTGTCAAGTTTATG
>BGPR01009629.1:43042-56572 GCA_013235015.1 Araneus ventricosus
TTTGTGTGTTTTATTCTTCAGATTCAAATTCTTTTTATGGGAATATAAAAGAACTATTGTATCTTGAGGAATGCATTCATGTGATATCCTTTTGTATCATTTTACTTTTGGTTTGATTTTGTAGGTATAATTTTTTTGCAGAACTAGAAGTAGAAACTGGAAACCGAATTCGGAAAAGTAATATAAAATTCAAAAAAAAGGAGGGGGGGGCGGGAAGTTCTATAGGCGCTGTTTTTTTTTTATTCAGCTCCACTGTTGGAATACATTCTTTGACCTTTCGAACTAGTTTCAATGTTATCGTACTCTTTTTACTTTTGAAAATCTTTCTAAGGCTAGAATATTTATTTTCTGTTTCTAAGGTTATGTTTATACAGCGGCTTTATCCGGAAAATCATGGATTTTATACATTTTACTTTAAACGTGTTAAGATTTGTTTATTCTCATAGGATTTGGATTATGAAAAAAAAAAAAAGAACATTCCGCGGGAATATTTTATTCATTGTGGCCGGGTTCTTATCTGTCAAACTCCTAACGGTTTTAAAATGTAGCTGTTTATCTTAAAAAATATATTTGATTTTTTTTCCATTTTTTTTAACTTTCAGAAATACAAATACCACCTTTGTAAACAAATATTTTTGCAGAAGAATTTTATACTTTTCTTTGAGGTTTCAAGGAGTGTATATGTTTGGTACTCGTAGAAATGAATTTCAATGGAAATAGAACTTTCTCTCTTAGAAAGGAAAATGTTTCTCTAGTTTTATCAACGTCTTTCATGTTTCTGTTTTTGCTTAACAGGAAGCCGGAAAGACGCGAAGATGTTAAATCAATAGTCGATATTTATGTTCTGCATCTTTTCTAAGAAACGGAGTTATTAGTAGATTAAAAGAAGAGTCAGATTTTATATAATTTCAAATGCCTTCATTTTTATTGGGTGTATAAATATGACTCTTTTGAGTAACTACGAAACGTTCGTTTTCAAATTAAAAGAAAGATATATCCACGGTATTACACGTCCGAAGCTACTCGCCGGTTTATCAGGTAACCAACGGATTCATTGAAGGTATTTCATTGGTCTGGTTGTTTTAAAACAACTTATTCGTTAACTTCTTCAAGGATACTGACACATATGTGCACGTTAATTTTTTTTATTTAAGTGAAAAAAATGTTTTAACGTAGGACTACGTTCCTCCCATTGGGGTCTCAGGAAGGAAATTGATTCTCACGCCGAAACGCTACAAAACTTGGTATGGGAGATCCTCTATATCTCGGTAACTACATATGTGAAAAACGTAACTAATGTCTTATTTTAGAGATAAAGGGTAACAGCAGAAGTTACAAAAAAATTATTTAAACTTAAGAATTTACGAGAAACAAAAGAGTCACGCGAGTATAGTAGTCCTACGGCTTTAACATTAGCGGCTGTTTGAAAAGACAGCTTCCCGTCACGTTTTATGTTTGTTAACTGTTTATTCATGTAATGTTTTATAACTGGATATTCAGTGAATTTGAATTTTTTGGAATAACGATGCAAGGTAATTCGTAAATGTTAAGGATAACATATTCTGTAATCTTATTTGAAAGTAATCAGCAAGGATGTAAATTTGTGACTTTCAAGCTAAATAAGAATTTAGCGTGACTTAAGGGTCTGTGACGTATTCGACAGTGTCGAACAAATGGTAGCTAGTCAAACAGCCATACTAACATGAAATCTCAGGAATTTAATTGATAGGAAATAAAATATTTACAATACATGACTTGTACATTTCTTGACTATTGGAGGATAATTAAGTAATTCGGTCTCGATTAGTTAGAATAGAAAGTTCTATTAGTCTTCGGAGAGTCTGGTTCTAGGATGGTAAGAGACTAGAATTTGATCCGCTGCCCGGAGTTGTAGACGGAATCAGTTCTATCTTGAGAACGCCCAACAAGAGGAAGACGAGAGAGTTCAGTATAAGTCTCTAGACTTCCAAATAGCACGACTTCGGTGCGATAACTTATTATCTACGATCAGTTTAGTAAAATACACTTCTTTTCCTTCAGGAGAGCGAGGCTCTATTCGGAGAAATAGTTCCCTAGAAGTACAACGGTACTTCTCAAAACCTTGCGTGATTTAGCTATCACGGCTTCGCAAAACAGAGCTAATGCTCTAACAGATGAGATTTAATCTCATCCAAAAAAATCTTCTTCACTCTCGGATCAAGAATCCGAAAAGTGAGTCTTCTCTAATAATTTCTCTCGTTCCCCGAGATGGGGGTCTCTCTCTTCTTGTTACGTTTCCCCCCGATTTTCCGTTGATAGGTTGAGGAGGGTAAGGAGATCCGTATGATGGCTTGTCATTCGCTCTCACCTGTGGAGACCTAAAGTCCATGACCTGCCCCTTTTTGGATCAGCTGATCCGCTACCATCAATCTGGTGATTTTTCAATCGCCAACCTAGGGCGTGACAACCCGACAGTTTTATAGTCTGGTTTTAGCATTTTGTCGTCTCTTTGACGCCGTCCAATTGTAAGAATCTGTATTTCGCAGGGAAGCTGTATAGTTCAAGTGGGGGGTCTTAGACCCCACGCAGACCGACCACACGGGTGCTTTTAGTAGCGTCTTTCTCTGGGAATTATATGATTTTCTGAATTCTCACAGGGCATTTCAACTATTTTCCATTCTCAGGAAGTAACATCTGGAATACTACAATTCGTAAATTCTAGTTCTTTGAATAATTCGTAAACAATGATATTCAGTGCCCGCCATCTTGTTACTGTTATAAAGAAAGAGTATTAACTGTGTACAGGGCTTCGCTGAAATTGAAATTTTATCGACCAAGTTCAATGATTCACGTGCCTTGAAACTTTTTGATGTGTTTCTCCAGTTGTTTTCCATAAGTTTTTCTAGGAAAAGGTACTTTCGTTTAAGTTTCTTTGAACTCAAATTTTCTCAACGATGTACAGGGTGGTTATAAAAAACTTTGCCGATATATGACCCCCTAGAGAGAATACGGTTCGAGAGAACGGAATAAAATTTTGAACGCAGGTATTATACAGTATGCGCTCAAGAATGATGTGCAAAACAATAGTCCAGCTCTCACAGTTACGGTTACAGTGAAAAAATTTGAAATTTTAAAATAGCAACACCCCCTTTTTTTCTCGGAAACGTGATCCCCACATTGAAAAACTTAAAAATGGAGTTGGAACGGTATTTTTAGCTCGAAAAATAGCGGTGCTAGGTAGAGAAAAAAAGTGGGAAAAAGTAGAGCTTTACTACTGCTTCTCTGTCTTTTATTGGTTGTTTTCACTCTTTTTTAATACATACGCATACCGTATAATACCTGCGTTCAAAATTTTATTCCGTTCCCTCGAACGGTATTCTCTGTAGGGGGCCATATATCGGCAAAGTTTTTTTTATAACCACCCTGTAGTTTTTAGATGCCTTAAATATCACCCAGTTTTACAGAATCCTTTATTTCTTTTAAAAAAATCTTAATTGCGAATACAATATAAGAGTTGGAAAGAAATTTAATTGCTTAAAAACCATAACCTATGTGGAATGGATTTCGTAAATTAGAACGATGCCTGAGGTGATGCATTTTCTCTAGGTATTTAACGAAAATAAACGTCCACATGCTGATTGGATTTCGGAGGAATCGAGACTTGATTTAGCTAGCTAGTCCGTAGATCAATTGGAGGTACAGTCCTCAACTTTATAGATAGGGCAGTCGTTATAACTCGGGGAGTTATAAAAACCAAATTTCAATGGAAAGACAAAAGGATGGAAAGTATTTCAGTAAAAAAGAACGGATGCTTCCTCAGGGAATGTGAAATTAGAACGGCGCTTGAGGTTACGCCTTTTCTGTAGGCATTTCAAGAAAATACAGGTCCACATGCTGATTGGATTTCGGAGGAATCGAGACTTGATTTAGCTAAAGCCCTGAATACGTCTCTTAAGTAGCGACACTCTTTTCCCCATCGACTTCGTGCCGCTTTCGATTTTGATTGGAAGTTGCCAGTCACATGGGTAAGCAGCCGCCATCTTGGGTCTTCGCTTGAATGTGTGTATCACGCTTTTAACATTATACTTGGAATACTTAAAGCAATTGAAGTCATTATTTTTAAGCTCTTCTATGGAGCATTTTAAGCAGTTTCCTCAGTGCTGTAATTTGATGGTTAAACTTGTTAGTATTTTTGTCACTCACAGAATGCACTTTTTAATTAAAAAGAAAAATCGAGCTTTAGAGCTAAGGAAGGTAAAAAAAAAAAATGTTCTAGCAAGAGCATTGGCATGAGAAGTGCCGCTTCAGAGATAAAATAAATTATTTTATATAAAGCCATAAATTCAAGACCTACTATTAAAAAAATTAAATGTGAGTATATATAATTGAGTATTCTAATAAATACATAATTCTGCACTGTGGTTTAAGGAGTAAAATCTCTAAATAACAGTAAGCATCCTTTATTTAAATTATGATAAAGATAATTGAAAAGTAAGTATTAAAACAAGCAGAAAATCCTATTGTAAGTAATTATTTTCTACTGATTTATGAATTATTCATAAATATATATACATATATATATCTGTAATTATATATATTTTTAATTATATGTAAAAAGAATTTGCATGCATTAATTAATTTGGATCTCTAACTTGAACAATTTAAGTTAACATATATGTTTGTATTAAATACTATACTTAAATGAATTTAAATTTTAAAAAATCTGATTTAAATAAAAAAAATCATGATTTTTATCAACCCTGGTTTGGAGTAATTTATAACTTAGAAAGTCTTAGCAAAAAAAAAATTGAATAAAATTATTCTTCAAAATGATCGCGAATTATTTCAAAACACGCATTTAGTATAGTATGTGTTTTAATATAAAAATAAATTATTATTTAAGGTAAAATGATTTTTTATATGTATATCATTAGGTATTTAAGTTATATTTGGGAATCTGTAAACATTCGTTAATAAAAATCCACATTCAACAAACGAAACTCCGTATTTCTCAATAGCAGACTTAGGGAGAGAGTGGCTATTACCCCCAAAATGGCGGACGATTGAACGTGTCGCTACTTAAGAGACGTATTCAGGGCTTTAGATTTAGCTAGCTAGTCCGCAGATCAGTTGGAGGTACAGTCCTCATCTTTATAGATTGGACAGTCGCTATAACTCGGGCAGTTATTATTGTATTTTCACAAAACTGGTGTCGATGGAAATGTCTCGAGGAGACGGGTTTATTCGGAATATTCTTATAGCGACTGTCGGATCTATAAAGTTGAGGACTGTACAGTGAGTTGTAATTCAGATAACATATGTGGTTTATGTATGCTTTTTAAGTGAGAAATTATTTTATATTATGAAAGAAGAAAATATCCTTCTTTTGGTTTGTTGTTATTAATTTTCTAAAATGTAAACTTAATCGTATATAATTCATTTGTGATAAATTACTAATAATTTATCCTATGTTGGAATTAATTCTTGGACGTGTTCGCTTTTTAACGTAGGAGGACTAATTTTATCATGACTTTCTAATTAAAATTCATAATTTTTTATGTTAAATTTCTTTTTTTATTTTCTACAGAAGCAGTAAAAAAATAATCAATGAAAATAATACTCATTATTTTATAGTGAGCTACAAAGTATTAACTTACGAAAGAGAATTTTGAATGAATATGAAAGCCTTTTAAGTATTATTATCTAAGAATTGCAAATTAGGAGAAAAGAGTCAGCTTTTCTGTAACCGAAATACGTACTTGATGTGTCCTGATGAATAATTCCTCTAAAATTATATTTTGTAGATAGTTTAAATTTTCAATATTACGAGCGAAATTGTAAACATCTCTTCTCTTGAATATTTAGGACACACTGTCTGCGTTTGATATTTCATTTTCCTGTTGGGCAACTAGTTATTTTGACGTGCGTAGACTTCTGGAGCGAGAAAATCGCGAAATGCATTTTGTTTGGCTCCTCTGTTTACACATCTTCCCCTATCGCACTTTGTTCACCCTTCACGTTAGGGAAAAGCTTCTGTGCTAGTGGCTTCCAGTTTTTCAATGAATTCCCTAGAAGCCGCCCTGAATACATAATGGTTTGTATCTATATCGTTGCCATGTTTCGCGTCCCTCTCCCCCCTCCCCTTGGACGATAAATATACATATATTTTGGAGGCTTTCCGTGCCAGACAGTTTTTGCAGTTTGATTCATTTTGACTGAAGTTCACTTGCGTGACAATTGAATGAACGTTTCTGCCTTCAATTGCAATTCTTTTTTTCCCCTGCTACATAGTTGGAATAATAAAAGCTTCATTTGTAACATACTCGATGATTGGAATATATTGATTTGGCTTCCATTTATGTGTGGCACCATTGTTCTTTGTAGCTGTTAATGAAATTGACCTCTTTCATCTCTGTTTTTTTTTTTTGTATTACATCGACATTGTGTCTCAAAAACAGTATTGTTCTGTTAAAAATATATTTGTGAGAAAGTGGGAGAAAAAAATATTTTAATGCTGTAATCAACTGGAATGTTTTTGAATAGATTAGATTGCAATTTCAGATCACACATAGTTTGGAATTTGTAACTATGTAGCAAGATTACTCTTTCTGTCATGGAAATCGAAATGGAATCTATCCTCATTTAACTATACATGTCTTTTTTAAAAAGGCAGATTCAATTTTAGTAGTTAATATTACGTTATTGTATTGGAAATTTATTGACACCTCATTTAACTATACATGTCTTTTTTAAAAAGGCAGATTCAATTTTAGTAGTTAATATTACGTATTGTATTGAAAATTTATTGACAAAATATTTCAATATGCATTAGACTTGTCTCGTAACAATTTTTTTGCAACAATTTAATCAATCCTGCAAGAGAGCTGCCTCAAAAATTGTGAGTGAAAAGTCAAGATGCTCAATCTTGTGGTTCTTGCTCTATAATTATGAGGTATCTGGTTGTCGGATTACCACCAATGACAGAGCTTACCTCGTGGTG
This sequence comes from Araneus ventricosus, assembly GCA_013235015.1. NCBI lineage: Eukaryota > Metazoa > Arthropoda > Arachnida > Araneae > Araneidae > Araneus > Araneus ventricosus. The sequence goes on from BGPR01009629.1 coordinate 50,022, forward strand.
ATGATTAGCCTCGTTACATGGGATACGCCGTAATGAAGCCCATTTTGCCGGAGATTCAGGATTTATGATTCATGATGATTTTTACTTTCTCTTATACGAAGTATACAAAGAGAAAGTATTGTAATCGTCAAAAAATTCGAACTCGAGATTTTGACGAAACTCCACGTTTTAGACCTCCCTGAGTCCAAAAAACACAATTTTGGAATTATGTCTGTCTGTGAACACGATTACTCAAAGACTATTAGAGCTACGGGGATGAAATTTGGTATGTGATCTTGACACATAATTTGTAAGTTTCTATCAAATTTTGGAGACAAAATCCGCCTACGGGAAGTCTGTCTGTTCGCGTTCATGTGAACAATACAACTCAAAAACTTGAATAGCTAGATGGATAAATTTTGGTACAGTTTTATGATCAGGAATGAAGGTCCGTATCAAATTTTGGGCCAAATCCGTTCAAGGGTTGACTGTCTGTATAATCGCGTACTTCTGAACGCCATAACTCCTAAATACAGCTACTTAGATAAATGAAATTTGGTACGAGACCTTCTAATATTAATTGTAGATCAGTGCCCAATTTTCGTTTTAATCGGTCGAAAAAAAGTTGTCTAAATCGCCTATTTGTCTTTTCTCATCACACAATGACGCAAGGCCGTTATTGCGTAATTGCGCGATTCACTTGCGCTAATCCTTTCCGCTTCAACACGCCTTTCACCTCCAAGCTTCCGATTCCTAAGCCTTTTTTGTCCATTGCATTAGGGACGCTTGTTCGTTTTACTGCCTTTTAGCTTATTTTTCTCCACATATGTTAGGAGTATACGATAAAATTTAGGGGGGACTACTCCCGCTGGTCATAATTGTTACCGAAAGAGCTAGAGCTTGGTCGGATACATGATTCTGGTATAATTAAAGATATATGATTTATTATTTAGTTCACAGGTTACATATCGCTAAGTACATAGGAATTTCAGTCTTTCAGCTCTAAGAGAACGTGGTGGACCCGATGCCATGAACCCATCTTTTATAAGGCGTCAATTAGTGGAAATAAAATGCATAATTTTTAAAAAAAAATATTTGTTAAAGAGCAATCGCAAGATACTACTTGGATCCTGATAAAGGCGACTACATTGTTAAGGGTTACTGCAATCCGTCAGCTGTCTAGGTCAGTAATCAAAGGAACCCTCAGAAGATTTGTTTTTTCTATAGAAAATCATTGTGTGGGCCGAACAAGAGAGTAGGATGTCTGGTTACTCCTACATCTTTTGACCGCAGTATGAATTATGAATCAGTACTCAGCTCTCTTTTCTTGATTCAATACTAGATTCATTAATCTAACAAATCAATCTGACTTTATTGTTTTAATATGAATATGCCAAGTTATATTACATTTACGGAATTGGAAAAACTCAAAGATAGATTTATAAGGACTTGAAATAATTTTGTGTGTTTTTTTAAAGACAACCAAACGATTAGTAATTACTATTTTTCAATAATTTTCATATGTATGGATTGTCGTGTCATAAGAATTAATTGTATTTAGCGAATTATTTGAAAAATTATTGAAATGTATTGAATGAAAGAAATTTTTCGTTAACTTACGGACTAACACTTTTCTGACAGTACTTCCATGATGCTCCTCCCCCTCTCCCTGGAATTTGCGTTTATTTTCAAGTAGCAAAAAAAAAAAAAAAGTGTTTATTTTTTATTAACTAGTTCTGAATAATAGCATATATGAATTTCCAATTCTACGCGGAATCAGCTCCGAATCTTGAATTGAATGTCTTTTTTTCCCTTCAAATTAACACAGATTGCATTGTTTCAACTCATTTAAAATTTTGCATTGTTTCAACTCGTTACAGCGTTCATATATACAAAAATGAAATTCAAATTTAGTAATCCTGTGATAATTCGTGCATTCCTACTATATATGAAAGCAAATATTGAAATTTTTAAATATGTATTTATGTGGGAATCCAATAATAAGGGGAACCAAGTGATTTTACGCGTTTTTCCTGGATAAATACTTAGTCTTTCTAGGTTGGGACCCACAAATGAGCTGATCGCAAGTTCAAGACCTGATTTCTCCTAAGATCTGTTGCGTACGTGGTCCCTGATGCATGTTAAATCCATTGGGCTCAAACGAACTTTGGTGTGGTATGGAAATTTGAAGAGAAGGACGAATCGTCCTAGTCATCTGAGCAAGGTTCAAAATTGCTAGGTCTGTCCTATAACAGTATTCGTGTAACTTCAAAATGGGATGTTAATTTAATTAATTAAAAAAAACCCAGCTGTTTAGGAAAAATAAGTAAATCGGAAAAGCATGCAAAATTGGGTTTAAAGAAAAAAATCGACGGGAGGCTCTCCCTGCGAAACGGCCACTGGGATTGAGGGCGTAGACTTGCTTACCTTACTCAACTGTGACTTTCTGTGACTAAAGTAGCTGTATGTGACTATTGACTCTGTAGTGACTATTAGTCTAGTGTGACTCTATCTTTGTAAAATTCTTCGTGATTTTCACCAACTTTGGAACTCGACTGTGACTAAACCGTAATTACAAATTCTAAAATTATTTTTACAATCTTCAATGTCTACATTCTCTGTTAAATGAAATTAAAATCATTTCTCTATATTATTTGGTTGCGGAGCTATAAGCGTTTAACTTTAGCGCGAAAAGTGTCATAATTTTTTCCTTTCCCGACACACTATTAGACCACTATGGAGAGACATAAGTCTACGTCAAAAGCCCACAACAATAAACGTTACATTTGAATTGCCTTTCTAGAATTACAAATTCTAGAATATTTGAACTAGAAAGGCAAGGATTTCAGGATTATGAAGAATTTATACTACTCTTTTTTATGCTTAATATATTTTAAGTAATACTTTTTAATGGAACTGAATTGTTTAAACTCAAATTTAACTCTTGATTTATTTTATGTAAATTTCTTGATTAATATGCTTCTGGATTTACATGGGTGAATAAGAGATTTTTAAAATGATGAAATTGGAACAGTTCTCGTTATACATACTTTCAATTCTCAAGTCGTTCAGGTTAAACTTATTAGAACGAAAAGCTCTGTAATAGTTTTTTGTTGCCAAGATTCTTCAGGTTGTCTGTAAATGTATTTTCTCCGCGGTGTGATATAAGTAGTAGGAAAGCAAAGTTGCCCGAGTACAAGCAGCGAGTGTGAAACAACTATTTTTTAAGAAGAACAACTATTTTTTTTTAAGAATTCGAGACGTATGCTTATTTGCTGCAATTATGAAGCGTACATGTAATATTTTCTTTCTTTTTTGCTTTAAAAATAGCAGTGTTAAGGCTAATCTAATGGCTGTTTAGTTTCATTTTTATGTTAAAGTATTAAAATATGTAGTCAAATAATTTTGTTCGTTGTGACTAAAGTTAACGATGTTTATGCTTTACATTATTTCCGCTCCGTTTTAGATTTCTCTGATTTTGTTTTTGTTCTAGATTATTTTTCTTGCAAAGAACACAATTAAAATATTTTCGTGAATTTTAATCAGATACTATTAATAATTATAAATTGTTGTAGTTTCTTAATTAGTAACCTACCGAGTGCTCTTCTCTGTTAGCAAATTGTTTAAACAATGCGCTTTTTTTACAATATTGGATGTATAAATACGTTACCGTCCTTTTCCGACGAAACAGCACAACTAAAAGTAGTTTTTGTGCCAAAAAACGCAAAGAAGATGAAACTCAATTCGACTTAACAAAAAACAAAACAAAAAAAACCCCTACCCTCTAGTTTTTTTTCGAATTGAAATAAATATTCAGAGTATTTTACATTAGACGTTACACCAGTTGCTTATCTGTCAGACAATAAAGGAAGATTTTTAGTTGTGAAACAACCCAGTCATGAAGCAATTTTTTGGTAGTCTCTTAAGAAATAAACCGCTCTGCGTGGATTGAAACTAATGATAATCAAAAGGAGTAACATCTGGTGAATACGGCGGATGGGACAACATATCCCTGGGAAATGGTTTTAAAATTTCGTTGACTGGTTTTGGAATAAATGGAAAAACAGTGAGAAATAAATGGAAATTATTTGGACAATGGAACTAATAAAAAATAACACTTCTAGTTACTTCTTTTGGCATATACTGACATTTCTTTCATATCAATTGTATTTTGCATTTTTTTTTACCTTTTATTTTATTTACTTCTTCCTCAATTAAGAAATGCTTTCTTTATGGCACAGTGGCGCAAATCCTTTTCTTTCACTAATTTAAAAGTATTTCTTTTGTATTTCTTGAGTATTTTTTTGTTTTGTTTTTACTGTTGTGGTGCGAAAGGTTGGAGAGGGGGTGCCAGCTCAGGTGTCGTCCTCGTCATCTCTGATGTGGTGGTGCAAGGATATCATTGAATCAGCAGAACCATAAAACTGACTCCGTTGCCCGAATCATATTTATACAACCAATATTGATTTTGGTTAATGCTTTATGTTAAAAAACGCGAAAGAACTGTGATTTGTAGGTAAAATTGATATTGAAGGAGTAAATATTACACGAAATATATCATAGCATTTGTGTTGCTATTTTTTCAATCTAAGGAATTGATTAACAGTAGGAAGTTCAAGTTTATGAACATTTTTGAGAAAATTGTAAAGAATATATTATTCTTTCTGCGAATTGGTGTTAATTTATGCAATACAGTAGAGTCTCGATAATTCGAGTCTTCCATATCCGAGTTAGTGAAAAAAAATCACTTTAGCTCCCAAATAATGATCAACACGTACACAACACTTGAAAGAATTACTACATCTGGTTTTTATTGTTGTTCGATGAGTCATATGTCCACTGCGCACCCCGAAGCCACCTGCAAAAATGCCCCCTCCCAAAGAAAACGGGATATATATAAGATCGATATATAGGAGCAATGTGTTTAAACAAAAAACAATTGACAATTATTTTAAGATATAATTAACCTGTTGCTGTTAGCAGTAATGTAATAATATGTAAGAACATTTTTCATTTAAATATACTACACTGAAATTTAAAAATTGCTTTGATTCCCATTTATTTATTTATTAAATTTTATGATTTCGATAATTCGAGTTTTCGATAGTTCGAGGTAGGCCCGGTCCCGTCCACCTCGAATTATCGAGACTCTACTGTACTTTCCTTTTAACTTTGATTGCAACAATGGTTTTGCTGAAAATTATTTCCGTGTATGGTTTTAGGAATTATTTGATGAATGGAAATAAGTGTATCAAGGAATGACAAATTTATTAGGCTAACGCGTTTTAATTTTTAATATTTGTTTTATTATGGTTGAATGAATGAACCTTAAATGTCCTGGAACTAAATATTGGTAAACAAACTAATCAAAAACAATGCATCCAAAATCTTTGACAAATTGAAAAAAATTACAGAACAATTGTACTTTATGACCAATACTCAACTACGATGCGAAAACTGTTAGGAAAAGTTCATTTTTGGAATTTTTCTGCATACCGTTGGATAAAATCTGGATTTAATAAAATACCTGCTTTTCATGCATCTGCTAAAAGGTACAAACGCTTTGCTTTCTTATGTAAAAATGCTGTAGAGGTATTTAGGAAAAAATGATTGATTTAGACCTTTTAATATTCTTACTTTTGACAGGTTTAAGAGATCGATGCATCAAGCCAGGACTTCGGGACTCTTCTTACGTGATTAATCTTTAAAAGTTCGAGCACGAGCTGATATTTAAATTTTTGATTAGTTCATTAAATGTTGAGGTAGAAGTTCTCAGATATAAATATTTAAAAGTTTTAGACTAGCCATTATGAAATTTCTGTACGAGAGTTGATTTTTTTAACACGACCCCTTAAATTTTTTAAATATATAAAACGACTACAGAGGTGTTATTACTCTATAAAGGAATAATCTTTAAGAGGATAAAATGTTAGTTTTGGTCATAGCTTTTTAAACTTTCTTATTTATAACTTTTTGTGGGATGAATTGTGTAGTTATCTTGAACTCTTTTGATCTTTTGGTAAGTAGAATGTATAGAATGACACAGTGTCAAAACGCGTATGATATTTTTTCTCACCAAAAATGCACTTTTATTAGTGCACTTAAAAAGTAGAATGATTTTTTTTATCAAAAATATCGAGGTCAAAGCAAAATCATAAAAGCGTGAGGTGCTGATGGAAACACCCTAAGTAAATTGGGATTTTAATCACATTCGTAATACGTTTTAATTTTTTATGAATATTTTGGAATTTTTGTATGATATTCAGTGTAGCGTAGTTTCCTTATCGTATTATTTTCAGTGCCTCACGTTTTTTACGATTTTTGCTTTGATTTACAGATTTTTGATAAAAATTTTCTGCTTTTTAATACGCTAACAAATGGTTGTATTATTTTCTACTTTTTAGTCTTTAATATATTTTATAATTCATTATTTTATAATTATGGAATCTTGTTATCAGTTTTATCAAATTCACCACCAGATGACTCTTCTCAAATGGAATCGAAATTAAATTAAAATCAAGCGATTAATTGGTAATAAAGTTATTAAAATATTGTGTTGCCATCGGAACATA
>BGPR01009630.1:0-38322 GCA_013235015.1 Araneus ventricosus
TGACACATATTTCTTCTTTAAAATGAAGTTTGAGACTTATCTAAAGAAAAAATAGTACTTTATTTAATAATTTTTTACATTTTTTGAAAAAAGGATACAATTTGTGACTGTTTTAAGTTTTTACCCTTCTCGGGAAAAAACCATTTTTTCAAGTTCGTTCGTCAGTTTAAAAAGTAAATCTCTAACCGATGCGTTTGTCAAATGGGATGGGCGAACCCACCCGGCGGCCGTTCAGAGGGGTTGGGTAGCCGTTGCTAGGGGTTATTTTAACATTAGGTCTATGGGCCGAAAAATCCGTGCCACGAAAAATTGGCCGTTAGGAGGGGTGGTCATTCGAAGAGGTTTCACTGTATTTAAGAAAAACTGAAAAAGCCCCCCTGTACCCTCCAATGCAGCCCCCCACGGGGAGGGACGTTTAGTATGTTGTTTAGGACACTATCCCCCACAACTTAAAAAAAAAAAAAAAATACACATTTTTTTTTTTTTTTTTCTATTTGTCAACTTTTGGCCTTCATTTACTGGACTATTACAATCCCTTCAGTCTTTACTTCTTGTTATGGCATATGAAAAGATAACGAAACAAATGTCATAATTTACATACATATAATCATTTGAAATAGACCACAGTTTATGAAAGAAATGTACATTGAATAATCCACATATGCTCACATAATTCATCATGCCTAAACTCTTCAAATATATCTTTTCTAGAAAATTTGCATGCTTTGTTTGGAAGCATCATAAAAGTCATATAATCTGCCACATTCTATATAGTTAGAATGTTAGTTAGTTTACAATGAAAGAAAGATTAAAGATAACAGAAAGTACATAAAACTTTCCGTCTGAAATTGTTATTTTTATCAGACATCTGGAAGAGTAATAAATTAACAAATATTAAGAGGACATGCATACCTATATGTAATGTTTACCCCACTCATATTGTATGCAGCATCACTGTAGAAATATATGTAAGCACTTCCTGAAGTTGCCACAATTTCTGATAATTTATCAGAGGGAGTGCCATATCTCACTAATACTCCACTAAAAGAAAACATACAGATTTAATATTTTTTAAAACTGGATATAAACTGTAGCATAACAGCAACAAATAATTTTACATATGAAAATAAAACTAAGTTTCTCAAAGTAAAATAAATGCTAAAAGGCAAAACAAATATATACATCTTGCATTTATTCAATTGGCATCCTATAAAGAAGTTTCTTCAGCTGCTTTTTTATATGCATTTCTATTAAAATATATTGTTACAAATCTGTAAAACTATTTTTCCTGCTATGTTTGTCTTGTGGTTGGGAAGAAATGTTTCACAGAGATTCATACTGGATGGCAGTCAATGACAACCCAACCTTGGCAACCATTTTGGTGACAAAATGAAGATCCTCAAAAACACTAGAATTATTTTCATATATCTATGAACAGAGATACTAGATGATTCTATGTGATGTCACATCCTGTTGGAAAAGTTATAAAAAACAGGAGGTTCTTAGATAAGTGAACATCTATAGACCGTGTTTGAAGGTCTAAGAATCGCTTTGTAGTCTTGTTCGTATTGCAAGATGGTCGGCTGTTAGACACTGAGCTGCTACTGCTATTTCCGTTATTATTAGAAATTTGTGTTGCCTGCTTGTGTTGTTAATTTGTGCAAGTGCTGTTCTTTCATGTTAACTGTGCTTCGAGCTTTCTGGAATATTCACTAAAGAAAGCATCATTTTCAATTACCCAGCTTGTGGATTGCTTTCACCAGACAATTCTCATAACAATATATTTACCAAAGAATTAATAAAATCCCACAACATATACTGTAGTTTTAAAATAGAAAAAGTTTCATTCAAACACAAATGTAAATAAATTGCATACTAACCTAACAGTCAACATCCAATATATTTTTAAATCTGGTTATTGGCAGTCACAAACAGAAAATGCTCAATAAATCAATGCCCATTATGCCATTAATTTATGTTAATTATGTTTACCTTTAGAAACTGCAAATCTAAGACTTTGAAATAAATAAAAAGAACTGAACATTTTTTTAATAGACCTGAAGGACTCATAATACAGATTATGATATTTAGCAAGCCCTAAACTGTTATAAGTACAAATAAAAAAGTACAGAAAATTAGAAATAGTGGAGAGTAAGAAAGAATCACATCAATTACAAAAATCACAGTGCATGCTGAGATTTAAAAAAAAACAGTTCTACTGAATTCCATTATTATTCATTTATCATTCAAAGGTACAAATTTTCTTATAAAATAATGCAGCAGAAATTAGATATAATGTATGAAAATATAAAAGAAAATCCTTTTTATGTTTTCATTTTTATTTTACCCTCTATGATTTTATCAATCTGCACACAAGCTTTCTAATATTACTGAATTGATCTCATTTTCTAAAATTTTAATTGACTGTATAAAAGATTATATAATTTATAAAAAAACCTGAGAGAGGATGACATCCGAACTGGTACACCTTTCTCCAAACGTCCAACACTTATGAATCAAAATGCTTATGTGACTACTAATTTAGAATCTTCAGCAAAATATATATGAACTCTGGAAAGGATAAAACTTCCATCTCCTCTGCATAACTCATTCTACATTAAAAAATGAACAGGTCACAAAACTTTATTGTCAAGATAGGATCTTCTGTTTACATCATACTAGCCACAACTCAACTCTACTTGGATTTAATTCAATTTGGATTTACTGTTCCATCCTTTTGATATAAATATACAGTTTCAAAATTTCTGTAAATATCTGCAAGTAAAGTGTTTTATCATATTTAATCCATAGTATTTATTGAACCTTTTAACAAAGTGGCATCCATGAGCAAGACTATGGATCATTTGAAATGGGAGAGAACACAACTCCAGCAATTATTTACAAAATTGTTGAAAGAAGTCTAAACCGCTGTGAAAACGGAACTGGCAAGTAAGATAGAATTGATACCTGTATTCAATATTTTAAGTGATAAAACTGACAGGTTATTTCAATTAGATGAAAAATTACAGTAATGTGGTTAGAACTGGAAAATTTTGAAGATGATGAATTTTCTAGTGACATTGATTTAAAGGAAAATTATCAAGATCAATGGATTGCTATGAAGATTAAAGTTTATTTGATTTTATGAACAAATGATGGAAAGACGAGATTTCAAATGCAGTAAATGAAACAAAACGGAATTTTCGTTTCCCTAAGTTGGAATTAAAACGTTTTGACGGAGATATAAAGAATTGGCTTGGATTCTGGGGACAATTAAAAACAATTCATGAAGATAATAGTATCGATTCAGATGACAGATTCCGGTTTCTTTTGCAAACAACAGAAGTTGGTTCTTTGGCTAAAGGTTTAGTAGAGTTTTCTGCCATCGGGGACAAACTAAGAGGGTTGGAACTTTATTAGTGGCAACTATTTATTTACAACTGGTACAAAAGATATACATGTTACCAAGTTTTACTGTCCTTCAATGTAGTCACCAGCATTGTGTACAACCCGTTGACAGCGATGTGGAAGTTGTAGGATACCTTTAGCAGCGCTTGTTGCATTGATAGTTCGAATGGAGCGATCTACTGCCTGAAGAATCTCTGGAACAATTCTGAAGCGAATGCCACAAAGTGGTTCCTTCATCTTAGGTTAGGTTAGGTTAGGTTATATTAACGTCCCGTTTTGAAGCAACACGAGGGCTATTTAGGGACGGACCTCGTAATTTTGAACCGCAGTCAGATGACGAGGACGACACCCGAGCTGGCACCCCCTCTCCAAACTTCCGCGCCACACCAACGGGAGGACGTTTGGCCACTACGTATGATTTAGCGTGCAACAGGCCCCATACACGGCGGATCTTCAGTGGAATCGGGTTTCGAACCTGCGACCCTCCGGTCGAGACCTTACCACTAGGCCACCGCGGCCTTCCTTCATCTTAGGAATCAAGTCAAAGTCACAAGGGCTTAAGTCCAGGAGTATATGGTGGATGGTACAGCACTTCCCAGCCCCATAGATCGAACAAATCAGCCACAGCTTGTGCTGCATGCAGCCGAGCATTGTCCTGCAAAATGATGGGTGGATTCTGCAGAAAGTGCCGCCGCTTCTTTCTCAAAGCTGGTCACGGGTTGTGTTCCAAAAATGAACAGCAATACTGCACATTGACGGTCTGCTGTGGGGGAACGGTATGCGTTAGGAGAACACCATCACAGTCGTAGATGAGAATCACCATAACTTTCACTTTGCTGGGGTTCTGACGAACTTTCGATCTTCATGGTGACCCGTAATGACGCCATTCATTTGATTGGCATTTCAGTTGTGGCTTGTACGATTTGGCTCATGTCTCATTCAGCGTAAAGATATGGCGTAAAAAGCCTGTCCTTAGAGCTCATAATGGTTACGAGCAGCGTCGTATCGTAGCCACTTCTGCATTTCCATCAAATCATGCGGAACCCATCAAGATGTAATTTTTCTCATACACAAGCGTTCCTTCATAATGTGAAGCACAGTTGTATGCGCTAATCCTGTCTCTCAGGCCAGCTCACGAATCGTATGGCGTTGATCACTGTCCAGTAATGCAGCAAGAGCATACACTTCTTCACTGACAATAGCACAATCTGGACGATGCATGTCTGTTACATTTTGGCGTCCCTCGTTGAAGGCTTTTACCCACCTTGCCACTGTTCTGTAAGGCAATGCAGATTCCCTGCAAGCCTCTTGTAGACCTTGATAGCACTGTTATGCTGTACGACTTCTGGTACATTCAATCTTTATCCAACTCTGTTGTTCCTGTTTCGAAAACATAGTGACAACACTACATTAGACTGCCAACTAACATGATGTGGGAAGGGAGGTCCATTTGTTCTGAGGTAAGGTAGTGCTAACGTGCGTTATAAGCGATATTATTTGATTCCGCTGCATGGCGTCTCCACAGCAGTGTTGCCACTATTAAAGTTCCAACCCTCATATAATAAGGCTATTGAACAACTGAAATCTTGATTTGCTAAAGATGAGTTTTTGATCCAAATTTATGTTCATTAACTTTTGAATCTTGTTTTAATGCAAGCAAAGAATGGTGAAAATTTCACTTTGCATGTTCTTTATGATAAATTAGAGACCCAGCTACGAGCACCGGAGACTTTAGTGGTGACGTCTGATAAGTACGAAGCAATGTTGTATCCCTTAGTAGAGCCAGCTCTACCAGAGAATCTCATCAAAGAATGGGAAGGAAGAAATAAAGAGAGAAAATAAAGACAAGGCAAACATTTTGGGAACTTGTTAGAATTTCTTCAATCGGAAGTTGAAAGTGATGATAGGTTACAAGTAGCTCAATCAGGTTTCGCGAAAGATCAGGAGTTTCAAAGGTTTAAACTGAAGGATAAAATTCCTACTGCAGCTTGCATTGTATCTAGTGAAAGGAAAGGAGCTCATAAAAAAAAGACAAGCAATGCTTATTTTGTAATAAGTCATTTCATAATACGTCAGAATGCTTTAAAGCTGCTGATATGTCACTGGAGGACAAGGTTAGGTTAGGTTAGGTTATATTAACGTCCCGTTTTGAAGCAAAACGAGGGCTATTTAGGGACGGACCTCGTAATTTTGAACCGCAGTCAGATGACGAGGACGACACCTGAGCTGGCACCCCCTCTCCAAACTTCCGCGCCACACCAACGGGAGGACGTTTGGCCACTACGTATGATTTAGCGTGCAACAGACCCCATACACGGCGGATCTTCAGTGGAATCGGGTTTCGAGCCTGCGACCCTCCGATCCCCAGGTCGGGACCTTAACACTAGGCCACCGCGGCCCCTCACTGGAGGACAAAAGAGAAGAATTGAAGAAGAAATGTGCGGGTTTCGTCTGTTTGAAACCAAGTCATAATTCGAAGGTCTGCAAAACCTATTTGAAGTGCATTATATGCAAGAAAAACATCATAGTATTATGCGTCCAAATATAAATCAAACAAAAACAAGATAAACAACCTGAATTAGACACAAAGGTTCTCTTGTCACTGAAGAATTAATCAACATTATTGTTAACGGTAGGTATTGTATAGCCATAGATTCAGAAACCCTCTACGCTTTTGCGCATGTGGCGGGTGGAGTTATTTTCATCAAAATAGGAGGAAGTGTAGAATGGAAGGGTGATGTTTGCGTTTTACTAAGCGTGATCTAAGAAAGAACTCCGGAAATGCACTCATATGACTCATTGCCTGACACCCCTTTCCAGTGTAAAATCGTCCAAAAGTGGTAGTCTTGGAATCCATAACTGAACAGTATAAGGGGAAATCATCAACAATGACAGGTCCGGAATCGTCCGAGGACTGTTTGAAACTGGTGCTCAGAGATCTCTCATAAGGAAAGACATTACAGATAAACTAGGATTGAAACCAGTAGATTAGGATTTTCAATGGCAAGGCAAAAAGGTTACAAAAGAACGTGTAACAAAAACAGAAGACTGAAGTCATTGCCCCAAGAGCGCTCTCGCTTCCCAATATTTCAACACCTCCGTAAGTCCTTGAAGAGCCCCACATCGGAGCAGGTGGTCCCTTTCCATTACTTCTCCAGAATTGCATAGTGGGCAAAAAGGTTCGGTAAAAATGTGTAAGCGGTGCAGATGGGCAGCAAGGCAATCGTGTCCAGTGGTCAGATGGAAGGCTGCAACTGCATCACGTTCTAGGTTTGCCAGGTATAGAAGAAGGGCTAACCCACCTCCAACTTTTTAGAGCTGTACGAGCCTGAAGATCCCGCAAGGAATTAGATGCACACAAATTTTTCAGAAACAGTTTAATTTTGCAATAAGAAGTAGCTGTATTTGGATGTTGTAGTAAGTTGGCACCGCTTTTTGCTAGGAAGTCCGCTTGTTCATTACCCCAAAGACCACAATGGCCAGGCACCCATTGAAGAATGATAGATCAGGAAATGTTGAGCCATGGACTTTTTTTTTGGGGGGGGGGGGGGCCGTGAAACTAAACAAGAGTCCCACAATGTCTATAATATTACACCGCAAAGCTTGTGCTCCAATTTCAAGTAAAAAAATTTCCATTTTGGATTAAAAGAAAATATGTGGTGATATTCCATGTGTAAAGGATCCTAATATTTATCCCATTTTGAAAAGGAAAAACATACATTTAAGGGATACAGGAAGGGATATACCTGAAATAGGTTTATTAATAGGAGCAGATTACCTTGGTGCATTATTGGAGAAATTCAGCATTTTTTTAAATCAATTTATAATGCTTCAAAATGAACAATAACATTAAAAAAATTCTAGGCGGGTTTTTTTATTTGTAATCAAAATTCGCCTCTTAGATTTCACAGGAAAAATGAGCCAATTTGGCATAAAATGGGTCTGACGTCATCTTTGCCAAAGAGCTACGAGCAACCAGAAATGTACACTACTTTCTGTTCGCTCGCTATAGATACAATGCTCTTTTTTTTTTATATTTTCCGACTATCGCATCAGATAAAATAATGCGAAAAGATACAAGTATTGTGTTGTTCCTAAAGGAGTTAATACAACTAATAAAAGCAGTCGATACATTATTTATCAATGTGCCAAGAAATGACGTTCTTCACAAAAAGTGTTGGAAAGTGATGAAGAGAGACAAAGTTAATCCCAAACTGTCTGTGGAGATAATTTTGATGGGGTAATTAATCTATATTATATTTATTAAAATTGTATATCACAAAGCACTGTAAAAAACAGCCTTCAATTCGATATCTGCTTTGTTTTGAATATAAGCATAAGGTGAGATTAGCAGCATAAAATAAATAGTTATTTATAAAGTAAATAGTCAAATTCAAATAGCTATTTTTTAAGAAACCATTGTTACCCCATACCAATATCAGGAAGCACTGTAAAGAGCCTTGAATTCCATATCTGTTTTGTTTTTATTATAAGTATAAGGTGAGATTATTAATATATAAAAAATAAACTTAAAAAAAAACTTACTTTGCTTTTTTAAAAGTTTATTTTTTTATCTTTAGTGAACTTTGGTATTTATCTGGGTTTTTTTCTTTGATTATACGTTTAAATAACATAACCAGCTTATATACGTCCCACTACAGGCCACAGAAATTTCCAAATGCCAGATCGTAATGAAGTTTAGACAGGACCAACTTCATAACAGTCCTTACTATCTGCAGAAAAATGCATTTACTTCACATGAAAACTTAAGCGCAAACATATATACATAAAAACGAACCTTAATTTTTTGGATACCGGCATTATAACGTCTCAGCTTTGCTTTCATGTAAAAATTTCACTATGTTACAATTCACTTTTTTTTTCACAGATATATTAAAAATTTTTTTTTAATATTTAATTGTTTTTATTAATGAAATTTTTTCATGACTTAATGTAAAAAATTAGTGTTCTTTTAGTGAGTGAAAAAAGTTTTGAGAAATATATAATACTTTCCGAGATATCGTCAAAAGTTCCTAAAATTCAGTTAACACAGGAAACGCCATTTTTCAAAACCCTATAACTCTCGAAATTATCATCACAACTGTATAAAAATTTATGGGGAGACTAATTTCAAGACAGGGAGTCAATTCAGCAAAAAAAAAATTGATAGGCGTAATGGGAAAATTCCGAGATAGCTATTAATTAACTATGTTAATAAACTACGTTAATTAATTCGGTTAATCAGCTTTTTATCTGAATAAACTTGTCCTCTTGAGCCATTAACATCGACACTAGTTCTGTGAAGATGCAATAACATAAACCAGATTTACAGAGGTGTCCCATTCATTTTGTTGACGACTGTACATAAAGTTCACAGCCAGAAAGAATCTTTTGAGTGTCGGAGATTTGATTCTCCTTGAAAGTGATGGGAATCGCATCAACTGGCCATTAGGAATCGTAATTGAAGTCCTTCATGGAGCAGATGGACACTCAAGAGTCGCCAAAGTAAGAACAGCAGATGGAGAGAAATTGAGACCATTCCAGAAACTTTATTCCTTGGAAATCAGTAGTTCTGAAAAGTTACCATTCATTTCTCAGCAAAAGGATGAAAGTACAAAGCCTCTGCGACCTGCAAGTCCATATGATTCAGATCAAGATTCCAGTGAAGATGATGATTCTTCAACGAAAGTAGTCCCAGATGTTGTCAATAGAGCTGGTTGACGTGTTCAAATCTATAAATATAAAATGCTAAGGTGGAAAAGGACATGGCGGAAAAAGGGGGTTAATTTCTCTTTTGTAGATGGCAAGGTCTGTTACCAAACAGGAACCGAAAGCCTCAGCCATGTTACGCCTAACTTCATAGGAATAGCCTGTTACTATATTCATTGTGGTGTAAAATAACTTTTTCTCTCAAAAAATGAGTTTAAGACGTTGAGTTCACAATATTTCTTACAATATAACAAAACTTTGGATGAAATGATTCAAAAGAGATCAGTTAGAAATGAAGGAGATGGCTTATGAGAGCCAGAGAATGTTCAGGTCAAAGCCAAAATAGTTTCAGTTAGCGAATTGGGTTTCTCTAAAAAAAAAAAGTTTGAATCAAAAACTTGCAAATAAATTTTATCAAACCTTTCCCTCAATCCAAAATTCAGCAATCTTTGAAATTCCAAATTACGATATAAATGACAGTTGAAATAACAAAAACCCCTGTTTCAACTTCCAGCCATGTGTTCCAATAGTACAGTTGTCAAGGCACTGTGCTTGCAACGGGGAACTTCAGCATTTTTTAAAAACACGTGAAAGCCATCCACATTTGTAGAAAAAATCATTCTAATTTAAAACATGCAAGTGAAATTTTACATAAAAATTTATTTATTTAAATACTGAGAGTGAAAGATGCACTGAAATAGCAGGAATCATGATGCAATCCGAAACGCACTCTGATTGGCCGAGTAGATTTTGACATCACACACACACACAAAGTTGCTTTCCTTCGCATACTTCCCTTTCGCTACGTTTGTGCCCTGCTTTCAATCAAGGCGTTTGTACCAGCTAAAATTTTAAACGGGAAGTTTTTGACTTTTCTACTATTCAACGTTCAATTTCACAATGGATATTGGTTTTGTACAAGGTAAATTGGATAATTTGCCAAGGATTGATTCTACAATAATGGCAATGTATTTCAAGAAAAATTCCGATTTTATGATGGCTGAGATACGAGAAATAAAAGCACAATAGTAAAATTTCTCCTTTTATTGTCTTATAATTCTCCTCAAATAAACAACATAAAACAAAATGCTGAACTTAGCTAAAAAAACCCTGTCATAACTCAGAATCCAAACAGTATCCCATGGTGTGTATACTAATTTGTAGACAGACAAAATGCTTAAAAAAAAAAAGCATGAAAAACAGAACCGATGAAACAAAATTGATTCTAGCTTAACTTCTTTTGAATGTTAACCGAATTCGGCATAAAAAAAGAAAGGAAATCTTTAAAGTCCCATAAAAAAAATCAATAGAAAATGAAAAAATAAATTAATTCTGATAATGCTATTAAATCATCACTATCCCCTTGTGCATGAATCAGCATATATAAAAAATAGCAGGCAACCGCTAAAGGCCAGTTACGTTTCCATGTATGTGTTCGAGCCTAACTTTTCATGTGAAAAAAAAAAAATGAACTTTTAAAAAATTAATCAAAACCGTGGTTTGACAAGTATAAAATAATTTTCTTTTTAAAATTGGTGCCAAAATAGGAACAATATTAAATCTATTTATAAACCTGAATCAACAATAGAACCTTAAAACTACACGTGGTTACCACATAATCTTTCAATACGAGCTCGTACAGGTACTAATGAGTTTAACCTCATCTTATACTTATATTAAAAACAGAACAAATATGAAATTCAAGGCTCTTCTTTACAGTGCTTCCTGATATTGTTATGGGGTATTAATGGTTTCTTAAAATGTAAATTCCATGTAATCAAAAAAGGGGGATAATAGAGGGGAAAAAACAAATTAAATTGAACTATTTGCTTTAAAATATCTATTTCTTTTTTCCTGCTAACCTCACCTTATACTTCTTTAACTAACTTTTTGAAGACAAATTTCGATTTTAATACATGATTTATTTTGCATCAAAAATTAATTCTGCGAATTATTTTGTTGAACTACGAATGAAAACGAATTTCATTATCAAAAAAGTCGTGAATTTAAACTAATTTTTAAGATATTCTTATTAATTTTCAGTAGTACTGTAATTTTTTAAAAAATATAACATTTGAATATCCATTGAAAAAATTTATGCAATAAAATAACAAGAGCAAGGTTTTTTTTAACAAAAAAAAGAATCTTAAAGAAGGTGGGATCTTCTATATTTAGGCCGGAAAAAAAATAAATTCCATGCAATCAAACAGGAACAAACTAATTAAATTTAAATATTTGCTTTAAAATATATATATATATATATATTTTTATTTGGGGGGGGGGCTGCTAACCTCACCTTCTACTTCTTTTAAAAACAAAAAATATATTGAATTCTGAATTTACTGTGCTTCATGATATACAATTTTAATAGATATAATATAGATTAATAACTCACATCAAAATGATCTCCACAGACATGACGAATACTGCTTGCCGATAATTTCGGATTAAGCTTCGGATCTCTTTTCATCGCTTTACACCACTTTTTGCGAATAACATAATTTTTTGCACATTTTTAAATAATTTATCGGGTGCCGTTAGAGTTGTATTACTACATTTAGGAACAATACAATACTTGTATCTTGCTGACACTATTTTATCTAATGTGAGAGTCGGAAAATATAGAAAAAAAGAGAATCTCTATAGAAAGCGAACGGGAAGGAAGCATCCGTCTCTCCGTCAAGCAACTATGACATCAGACCCGTTTCGCGCCAAAATGGATCGTTTCTCCCGCGTTTTCCGAGAGGCAAACTTTGATTGCAAATTTTTAAAAAAAAACTGTCTAGAATTTTTTCTAATAATATTGTTCGTTTCGAAGCATTTTAAATCGATTTAAAAATTTTTTAAAAAATGCTGAAGTTTCCCATTTAATGTTCCGGGGTTCGGTCCCTGGGTGACAATTTTTTTTTCTCTGAGTGTTTTCACTCGCCATTATTAACGTCTTCTGCCTCCCATAATTATCTCCTCATTTTAGTATCAGCTTAATTGATTTATTTTTAATCCTTGAAAATTAAAAACTTCCAATAAATCTTCACACATTTTTCTTACATATTCCCAAGAACATTTTTCCTCCATCCTCTTTGCCGCATTATTAATATTTTGGATAGTTTAAGTTTCAGATAATATTTTCCTAAAACTTATGGGAAAATAATTTTTTTACTAGATTTCATTCCTTTTTCCAAACATGATATATCAGATAAATTTATAATTCCTAATGTAAATTCCATCTCTCCAATTTACAAGTGTTTTAAAATAAGAAAAAAATAAAAACTGTTTTTAAAAACATTGTTTCATTAGTGTACTAAAAGCTAATTTTTTATTTTAATTATTTTCTACATTTTAGTTTTTAATTTAGAATTCATTACTATAAATATAATTTTTTTAAACAATTTCTTCTTAAATTCATAAGCAGATGGTGCCAATGGCATAAAATAAATTAATCGGTTAACTGATAATAAAATTCTGAAATAATTAAAATAGTGTAGTGTCATCAGGAAAACACAAATGTACAAGTTAACAGAATGGAAAATACCTGTAAATTACATTTTATCTGTTACTACTGTACCTGCAATTAATGTTTTATTCAAATGCACATTACCGGTAAATAATTCGATCACACAGTACCTACAAATAACGTTTTATTCGAAAGCATCGTACCTGCAAATAAGATTCAGCACCAAAAAATTTTATTCTCTCTTGATTAAGGTGAAAGCATTAAATGGAAATCAGCTTAAGATTTTTATTTATTCATAATATTGTCTTTTTTTATGTTCATAGTACTAAGATGTCACACCATAATCTCGTTATTAATAATATTAAATCTAATCTGTTTTTAGAATAATTATATTTGTTTTAATTTTGCAACTCTTATGTATTTGTTTATTTATGCACTTTCATAATTTTCTTTGAAAGTTTTATTTGAAGAAATATATATATATATATTTAGGCTAAAAAATGTTATTCTGTGCTGATTTTAAGCTAAAGCTTCAGAAGCAAAATAAAGCAGATTCATATATATATATAAAGATTTTACAATAATTGTGCTAGGACACGCAGTGTCTTCACTATAGCGAGCAGGGTTTGCATAGCAAACCTGGGAGGATTGCCACGCAATTCTCCTGGGGGTTGGCGAGCTTTAGCGAGCAGGGGGCAGAGCACTCTAGTCCCAAATAAACTCGATTCCTAACTTTTGTTGCAATTTTCAGGTACTCCATAAAACTGCAAAGTCGGAGGATGTTTATGCCATACTAGCTACAACTCAGCTCTACTTGGATTTAATTCAATCTGGATTTACTGTTCCGTTGTTTGATGTAAATATATGGTTTCAAACTTTCTGTAAATATACGCAATTAAAGTGATTTCTCATACAAAGATCATAATATTTATTGAACCTTTTAACATCCTCTATAGAACGGCAAAGAGATTCAAGTGCTTCCATAAAAAATAATACATTTTTTAAAATTTGTCAATGAGGAACTTCAGCATTTTTTTTTATTATTATTATTTAAATCGATTTAAAATGCTTCGAAACAAACAATAACAAAAAAAAAATTCTAGACAGTTTTTTTTTTTTTTTTTTAATTTGCAATCAAAGTTCGTCTCTCAGAAAACGCGGGAAAAAATATCCATTTTGGCGCGAAACGGATCCAATGACACAGTTTCCGACTATTGCATCAGATAAAATGATGTCGGCAAGATACAAGTATTGTATTGTTCCTAAATGTAGTAATACAACTGTAACGGCACCCAATAAATTCTTTATCAATGTGCCAAAAAATTATGTTAGTCGTAAAAAGTGGTGTAAAGCGATGAAGAGAGATCCAAAGCTTAATCCAGAATTATCAGCAAGCAGCATTCGTCATGTCTGTGGAGATCATTTTGATGTGAGTTATTAATCTATATTATATCTATTAAAATTGTATATCATGAAGCACAAATTCAGAATTCGATATCGTTTTTATTTTTAAAAGAAGTATAAGGTGAGGTTAGCAGCCAAAAAAAAAAAGATATTTTAAAGCAAATAGTTCAATTTAATTTGTTTTTTCCCTCTATTATCCCCCTTTTTTGATTACATGGAATTTACATTTTAAGAAACCATTAATACCCCATAACAATATCAGGAAGCACTGTAAAGAAGAGCCTTGAATTTCATATTTGTTCTGTTTTTAATATAAGTATAAGATGAGGTTAAACTCATTAGTACCTGTACGAGCTCGTATTGAAAGATTATGTGGTAACCACGTGTAGTTTTAAGGTTCTATTGTTGATTCAGGTTTATAAATAGATTTAATATTGTTCCTATTTTGGCACCAATTTTAAAAAGAAAATTATTTTATACTTGTCAAACCACGGTTTTGTTTCAATTTTTAAAAAGTTTATTTTTATTTTTTAACATGAAAAGTTAAGCGCGAACACATACATGAAAACGTAGCTGGCCTTTAGCGGTTTCCTGCTTTTTTCTTTTTTTTTTATTTCTTTATTTATGCTGATTCATCCTCATGGGGATAGTGATGATTTAACAGCATTACCAGAATTAATTTATTTCTTCACTTTCAGTGGATTTTTTTTATGGGAGTTTAAAGATTTCCTTTCTTTCTTTTTATGCCGAATTCGGTTAGCATTAAAAAGAAGTTAAGCTAGAATTAATTTTGTTTCATCGGTTCAGTTTTTCATGCTTTTTTTTATTTTTTAAGCACTCTGTCTGTCTACAAATTAGTATATACACCATGGGATATTGTTTGGATTCTGAGTTATGACAGGGATTTTTCTTAGGCAAGTTCAGCATTTTATTTTATTTTTTGTTTTATGTTGTTTCATTGAGGGGGATTATAAGACAAAAAAAGGAGAAATGTTACAGTTGTGCTTTTATTCCTCTTATCTCAGCCATCATAAAATCAGAATTTTTCTTGAAATACATTGCCATAATTGTAGAATCAATCCTTGGCAAATTATCCGATTTACCTTGTACAAAACCAATATCCATTGTGAAATTGAATGTTGAATAGTAGAAAAGCCAAAAACTTCCCTTTTAAAATGTTAGCTGGTACAAATGCCTTGATTGAAAGCAGGGTACAAACGTAGCGAAAGAGAAGTATGCGAAGGAAAGCAACTTTGACTTCAAAATCGACTCGGCCAATCAGAGTGCGTTTCGGATTGCATCACGATTCCTGCAATTTCAGTGCATCTTTCACTCTCAATATTTAAATAAATTTTTAGGTAAAATTTCACTTGCGTATTTGAAATCAGAATGATTTTTTTCTACAAATATGGATGGCTTTCACGTGTTTTTAAAAAATGCTGAAGTTCCCCATTTTTTAGCAGGCAGAGTCTAATGATTATATTCCACTGATCTTTAAAATCGAAAAACAATTCTTAACTTCAAAAGTATAAAACGCATTATTGCTATTAACATGATTTGAAAGAAAAAAGAAATCTCAAACCTTTATTTGAGGTACCAAGTAACATTTCAGGTTTAAATATTAGAGAATAAGATGTTTTATTAGTACATTTCTAGCTACAAATAAGAAAAAATATGTAAGAATTTTAACGCATGCACAAAAGATGAGCTTAATAATAACTCCTTGGTAATTTATCTAAAAGATGCACTTTAAAAAATGCATTTTTTTTCCTCCTTTGTTACAGAAAGTGTTGTTCCAAGATATTAAATTGTACATAAAACAGCAAAATTTCTGCACTGTTTTTTTTAAACGTTTTTTTTTTTCCCCAATTCAAAAAAAAAGCATAAGAAATTAGTAAGAAAAACAAAAATTGATAATTTCTTACAGTTAAAAAAAACTGAAAACAGAAAATTTATACAATAAACATATATGGCGATTTCTTGCGCTAGTTTATAACAATAGTAAAACTATGTCAATGATTTTCACTTATCTCTCTAGTTGGCACAAGGCACATAATCAAATAACACACTAACAATATATACACTAAAATATCAAAATTTAATAAATGAATTTCTCATAATCAATCCCATTTTATATGCTAAAGTGTTTGACTACTATTTCATTAAACACCATTACAAAGAAGGAAAAGTTCATCAACTAAAACAACAACATATTCAGTCTAAAATTACAACACAATTTGACACAGATCAATAAGAACAAAATCGTAAATTCAATTTACAATTTAAGTGAATGATGGTATATAAAAATAATTAAACTAATTGAATGGTTTTAGTTGTAAATACAGGATGTTTCGAAACTCATGGGCAAAAATTTAAGGGGTGATAGAAAACATCTAAACAAGCAATTTTCACCATACAATGCATGGGCGGAGAGCAAGCGGTGAACCGCTAGACGGTGCTGTAATGGAAAGCTTAAAGCGCAAGTTTTCTTACACGTCTTCATTTCTACCATGGATTTCAGAAGACCTGGGAACGTACAGTAATCAGGAAAAGGCGGACATGCATTTTATGTATAGTCTTGCGAATGGGAACGCTTTGGAAGCCGAAAGACTGTACAGGCAGCGTTTCCCAAGAAGACACATGACAGACCGAAAAATGTTCGAGCGATTGCATCAGTGCCTGTGTGAAACGAGATCCTTTGTCACTGGCATGCATGATACAGGGCGTGGCAGGAGTGTGTGGACGCCAAAAGCTGTAGAGGACATTCGGCAAAGAGTGGAAGATCGTGCGGATATTAGCACGCAAGAAATTTCCCATGCTGTAAATGTGCCCCACTCGATTGTTTGGAGAGTACTACGGGACGAAGGATTGCACCCCTACCAGGTACAGAAAGTGCAAGCCTTGATACCTATAAATTATGCACCACGTGTCGAGTTTGCACGTTGGTTTTTGTAACAGCTAGCAGCGCAGCCTGATATTAGTGCAGATGTGGTAATCATGGATGAAAGCACCTTTACTAGTGAAGGCATTTCTAATACGCACAATCTTCATGTTTTCTTCTGAGCAGTTTCTGTAATTTTGCCACACATGCTGTCAATAAAATTATTTAGTACCTCCTCTATCCGTTTGGTGTTTCATTCTTTCATGTGACAGCAACGGAGACCTCCTAGCGGTTCACCGCTTGCTCTCCGCCCATGCATTGTATGGTGAAAATTGCTTGTTTAGATGTTTTCTAGCGCCCCTTAAATTTTTGCCCATGAGTTTCGAAACACCCTGTAGCTTGTTAAAATGGGAGGGAGGCTTAACAAGGCTTTTAAATTAGGTAATTTAACATCGATTTTGAAAAGATTTCAGGCTGCTTTCATTTGGTACTAGAATAGTATGTTTAATTAATCTCTTATCTTAAACAAAATATATAAAATACATAATTCTAGATTTAACCCTGGAGGGGTCATTAGTGTCCGACAGATGCCATGCGAATTTTATTTGACCCCTCCGAAATTATCCATTTCCAATCATGATCTATGCCATGTTGTGTGCGTTTTAGTCAAAGTTGAAACCTCCCAGATGCCACATCACCCAACTCATTAACAGCTAAGCAAGTTTGGTGAAATAACATTTTTTTCCCCTATTTATTCTCACTTATACACATATTGATGTTGTTTGAAATGGTATTAAAGAGACTGAAATAAATTCTTGAAAGACCCTGAAAAATATTTATGTATATGATATAATATTTTGAAAAAAATCAGTTACCTTTGAGTATTTTATTATTACATGTTCTCCACCCCAATAAAAATGGCATAAGATGTAATAAAAACATAGATAAACATATGAAAACAAAAAAATGAAGGATATTATTACAATAAAACTAAAATATGTACAATTATTAATGAGCAAAGAGGGTGGTGGTAATGCCTGTCAGATGCCATGAGACCCACAATTAAACTTTCAAATGTGCAACCCATCCAGGGTTAAACAAAGTAAACAAATATAGTTTAGATCTATTTGTTGCTTTATTATTAGCAAGTGTAATTTTACCTGTTTCTATTAGACAATGTCAAATCCACCAAAACTACTTACCTATATGCTGCTAATAAACGAGAAAAAACAGAGTCTCCATCAAATATATACAAGTGATCCCAGCTGCATTCTGTTTCAAAATGCGCTATCTCCAGTCTAATGGTGCTATTGGGAGAATCGCTTTCAATAAGCCATGTACATTGCATATCCACACTGTAATTACCCGTGCCATCTATAATGAATCCGGATGGCCTGGTTAACCTGAAAATAAACAACATTCAATTTTACATGAAAATGTTTATTTTATCGCTTTAAATTCAGTTAGATTATGAGTACAAAAGTTGAAAAAAATGGGCAATGTCTGCACAAGTCCAATATTAAAGATACTGTGTAAAATTAAAAGTCATTCACTATAACCCTGAACTAATTTTGAACAAAAATTACAATATAAAAAAAGATCTATTCCTTCGAAAATTTAATGCTAATTTTTATATATACACAAGTAAATATGTATTAAATTACACCATAAACACTCAAATTAATAGTCTAACAAAGTTACATCAAATTAGTTAAAATTAACATACCTATACTCAACAAATCTTAAAATTATAGTACTGCATAACCCAAGAAGACATTGGAAAATGCATAACAGAAACAAAAATTTCTCAACAAAATCGAAATAAGATACATAATAAGAATTCTAAAAAGTGTGCAACCCCCAAGAAACATAAAGAATGGAAAAAGCCAACCCAAAATTGGAACTCTCAAGAACTTCAAATAAGCTACACGGATTTAGGGCTGTACGATAGCTAAACTAAGATTTTAAGGGTGCAACCATTCTCTAAGCTGGTTGAGCAGAAATCAAAAAGGAGTCCCTCTTAAAATGTTTCAATTAGAAGAAAAAAAAGAAGAGAAAAAGAAAAAAATCTGAATAAAAAGCAAGACTAAAAATATCTGGAATATCCAGACGAAACTTTTCTGCACTGGTACATTTCATAATCCAATAGCAAAATATCCCACATAATGCCATAACAAAACACAAATTGGTCAGCATAAAAATTGAACTTTATTTTAATTTAATAGTTTAAAAACAGTGTAAATAAATATAACATCTAGAAAAATAGAGAATTATTTATGTGTATAAAAAAAAAAATGATTTTTTTTTATCAATTTATGAGAATGATCTAAAAAAAGGCACTATCTATTTTAAGCAACCGACAGAATAAATAAATTAAATGAAAAAATACTGTTACTTAATAGTTTTACTTTTATATGAAGTTTAAATGCTTCAATATTTAAACAATAATAACTATATACATATATTAACTCTTTAAGACCAGACGTATTTTTGTAACCATGGACTGAATGACGACTGTAACAAAAATGAATGGTATCTGCCATCTGATGAGAAAAATAGATCTGTTGAGATTCTGGAAACAATCGTTGCTTCTGGCATTTACAGCATACAACTCACCAGGAACCACCTCTTATAGGAGAAAGTAAAAAAAAAAAATGCACAAAATAAAGATAATTCTTTAAATGAAATTATGAATTTATTATTTATATAAATAAAAAGAAGTTAAAAAATTTCTTATAACTAGTGGTGTAGTGGAGCCAGAATGCATCAGAACGCCATTCAGGCACTGCTTATTTTTTTTAATGAGAAATAAGAAAAAAAAATATAAAATGCCTTCTTAAAATAGCATAATCTTTGTCTTATCATTACCCTTGAAAATATAATTTGTATTTCAAATTAATAAAAGTAATAAGCTACTGGAGAGCAAAGAAGGGAAGGGGTGTAGAATATAGTTTCAACATATACTCTTCATTTCAAAAACCCGAGACAGCACTTTTGGATGATTTTACTATAGAAAGGGGAGACGGACAATGAGTAAGATTAATGCTTTTCCGGAATTCTTTGTTAGGTCATGACCTTCCACTGATTAGGTGTTTTTTTTTTGTTAGTCTTTATAACAAATCAATAAATGAAAATAAAATGTTTCTATATACTGCTAAGTAAAATGTAAACATCTCCCCCTCCATTTTTCACTTTGCCTCTATTTTGGTGAAACTGACTGTACCTCGCACATGTGCAAAAGCACAGAGGGTTTCTGCATCTGAGAATGATCAGTACATTGTTTCATTGTTGATATTTTATTTCACAATTCCAGTAGCCAGATAAAACAATTATATGCTTTAAATATAAAAAAAATATTTTACTGTGCAGTGATCTGCTTACCTTTCCCCTATCACATGCTCCACTCAACTGTACCATGCAGGCCAGGGCATTCTGGTATTATAACTACAACACTGCTTATAACTTGGAACACATTTTATAAAATTTTTAGCATTATCAATTTTACCTGTCAAATTGGTGGTTATAATGCTATTACGATGCATACAATTTAAAATTAATAATAAAAAAATCAAGACATGAATATTACTATTCTAATATGGTGGCCTATTTGTATTAAAATTAAATGAATTTCTGTTATCATAGATATTAGGGATGTAACGAATATTCGGCAACTATTCGGCCCTTTTGCCGAATACCAAGCAGATATTCGCCCGAATATATTCAGGATAACAGTTTTTTTTTTCAAATGTGCTTTTAAATACACATTTAGTAAAGAACATTGCAGAATTACATTTATTATCAAAAGATCTTCTAACATTTACCCAATTTTAAGTTGCATAGTACATAAGTGTATTTAATAACGTTACTTATAATCTATCATTGCAAAGCCTGAAATTATGATGCAAGAACAATAATTTTTCAGCATTTTCAGGAGGAAGTCTGTTGTTTTTTGTTCCATACTCATATAATACCAACTAGGGATGTAATGAATATTCAGTATTAGGCCTATTCATCCCTTTTTCCAAATATTGAGTCTGGCAAAATTCTAAACAGATATTCAGCAGAATAAATTGTTTTTTAAAAAATGTTATTTAAAATATGTTTAACAAAGAATGTGGCAGAATTACATTCCGTAACATTTATTATAATAATATAACATATTTCCAATTTTAAGTTGCATTGTACATAAAAGTATTTAATAATGTTGCACATCATTTATAGAAGTCTGTTTGATATGGTTTCATATATATTACCGGCTTCAAAAAATAAATGATCACTATATAATAATTCCAAGTGCCGAAAGATATTTTCTTGCAAATTTTTCTGCATTTTTTTCCCCCACCAATTAAGCGGACACTCCATCCTACCTATTAGAAGTTCTTTATCAAAATAGGAATTTACTTCTAGTAACTTTAATTTATTCATTCAATTTTCTTCTGTGTTTTTTCATTGTCATGTTCTGCAATGATGACTCTTTTATTTCTTTGAAGCAAGCCAAAATGAAGAGGGTTTCTAATTGCTTATTATTGGAATTAAGGTATTTAAAATATTACAAATATACATAAAAATATTAACATTTTTTTAAAGATACAAATGATAAAAACTCAGTTTTAATGAATCTTAAAATTTTTTCATTAAAATTTGAAATATATTTCATTTACAAGGAGAAGTGAAATGCTTTTAAAAATTTGATATTCGACCTGAAATTTGGCCAAATATTTGGCAAAATTACTATTTGTTACATCCCTAATAAATATTTGAGTAAATTTTGTTTTTAAATATCTAAATGTAAAGGTTTACAAGAACTGTATTTTGAGGATCGTTATTTGTAGCTAGTAGATTCAGATATTCAGGATAAAAGTCAATTGTAGATTTAAAATCTATCTGCTATTCAAATTTTACTAGGCCAACTATGTATCTAAAATATATGTAACACATAAGTATAAAAACTGAAAAATAAAATAATACAATCACAAATTACAAAAATAAAAAGGCGTAAATTATCGAAAGTATTTTAGTGTTCTTTATGATTCTTATTGTCAGGTGAGGAAAGAGTGAGGTAAAGTTAAAGAGTTTTGGTTTACATAAGCCATGAGGTTTGACATTCGTCATTACGATACAAAATTTTTATGACTCGGCCGCCCCCCCCCCCCCAGACCCGAATTCGCCACTGTTGTGCATTATTAATAATAAGACACTATGAAATACTAATACTTGAAATGAAATACTAAACTATACAGTAAACTGAGAATATCTATTTGATTATGTAAAAAAAGATTAATGTAATTTTTTAAAAAAATTAAAATTCTTGATGATAAAAAAGGATAAAATAATTACAATATCTTTTAAAAAAAACAAGTTTTTAATAAAATGTATTAAAAAAATACACCAGTCTAGACAAGAAGATTTTTAAAGCATGAAGCAATTCATAATGAATCGAAACTAGTTTTAGCATTGTGCTATAGCATCCTTGTTACTTTTCCCCCTTTCAATCCTAGGAAGACAAATTCTTCCATTCTAAACTGCCACAAGATCTAAACAAACCAAAAATCACATAAATCTACAATTTGTTTGCACATAAAGTAAAATTTTATATTTGCACAGGCTCTAACTTTTATTTCTAGATAGTTTCAAAGCATTACATTTGGACTGTGTTTTTCTCCCTACTTTCTAATGAATTTTAAAAAAGCTTGACAAAAAGTTTTTAGGTAAATAACAAAATAAAGTTACACATTAATGTGCATACCTATTTTCTATTTTTACTGAATTCTTCAATGCAAATTACCTAAATCCATTTTTCAAATCAATAAATCAATTATTTGAGTAAAATTTCTCAAATAATTCATTCTGAATGCATACTTGATATATTCAAGAACAGACCTAGAGATACTAACTTTTTCAAACGACTCCACAGTTCACAAAAATATGTAGCTACTTAACTGAAAACTTGGTTGTAGAAATCGCAAGTCATTTTTTTTTTTTTTTTTTCAAAAATGCATTTATGCTGTTTTCATATTCTAAAGGGGTATTTACATAATGAGTGTGTAAAATGTAACCATTTGTTTCTTTGTTCTTTTCTAAAAATACTACTTCCTTTTTTTTTTTTTAATTTTAACCTTCAGAAAATGTTTTATTAAATGACTTCTCAGTAAACAAAGATTCAAAGACAAATATTCAAAATTTTTGCTGAAAAATTTACAAGAGTTTATTGAAAGAGTAAAAACTTTATATAAAGAAATACTGCAAAATATTTTAAGAGCTTCACTGACCACTGTAATTGTACTAATTTAATTTAACAAATTCTGAAGAATTGATTATTTTTTGTTGCACGTTTTAAAAGATTAACAAAAACATTGTGAAGTGTTTAAATGAAATTAAAATTTTGTTTCCATTTCTTAACCTTTAGATTACGGGTAAGAGAAGAGCTCAACCATCTCTTGCAACAAACAGGAAAGCATCTTTCTCGCTTATATGAAATAATTGGAAAATAAGGTCTGTTGTTTCCCCAAGCTGCCTGTAGAGTTACTATCCCCCTCCCTGCACCTTCATTTGCAATGAATCTGCCCACTGTACAAGGGATGACTGAATAGAATGAGGGAGTGAAATGATCAGCCAAGTGAATAGAGCAGACAGATTAGTTAAAGAGGGAGAATCAATTACAGGAACAGCAGTTGTAAAAGCAAAAATTCTGCTAGTGGAAAATCTACAGCACCCGTAAAGAAAAGGTTAAATTGATTAAAACAGACTCGTGGAAAAAATGTATGCATACCTTTCATATATCATGTAAAAATAATTACTCGGCACTTGAACAGAGCATCATTCCCACTTAAAAGTTAATAGAAATTCCTCAATTTTTTTCATAATATTTTCTTAGATTTCCTTTACATTTATCTCTATAAAGAAGAAAACAGTCACCAATATTATAAAAATCAAGTAACATGCATACCTAGGGTTACCATAATTAGTTCAGTTGAAATTCGGACATGCGGGGGGAGGGGATTGGAGGGTCTTGGGGTCAAAAGTACAAAATTCTAAAAGCTGCCTACCAAAGACATCTTTCATAACACTAGCACAGTGTTTAAGGAAGTGGAAAAAAAATTTAAGATGTCAGAATACAAAGAAGATGCAATTTTTATTAACATTTGTAATTCAAAATTATATTAATAAAAAACAAAACTGTCGAGACTTTTAATTTTCAGTATGAAATGGGGCATGGATAAGGAGGCTTATCCAATTTCTCATCAACAATGGAGGTAAACAGTGTACATTCGGTTGCATTGGTGGAATGAGTCAGCTTTTTCGAATACGTTAGATTTTCTCAACTGCAGCCAAATTTTTCTCTCCACGCATTAACTGGTGTAAATCCAGACACTAGTTCGGACATGAGCTTGAAATCTGGACGTATGGTAACCTCATGCATACCATTAAACAAATAAATACTACTCTTTTTTTATTAATATAGAATGATTAGATAATCTTAAAAATTATTAAAATCTTTAATACAACAAAACAGACTTGGTGATTTTTTATCATTTTTCAAAACAAAGTTCTGAATCTTCATTCTTGCCCTAAAAAGTAAGGCAAAAAAAAAAAAAACGGAGAAGTAAGTATCTTAACTAAAAAAAGCTCAGTCTGTAGAACTTCTTACAGTTAGTTATTTTATTTATAATCACTGAAGCATGCATATTCATGACCTAAATGTATCACATAGCAGGAAAATAAAAAATGTAAGAAAAAAATTTTAATGGAACTTTTTTCTCTTTAGAATTCAATATAAAAAAACTGACAAAAACATAATAGATATTAATTTTTTTTTATCCGTGTTATTAATTTGCTTTGTTTGCCTTGATATACTAAAATGGATATCATGGTTAAATTTTTCCTTGTTTTATATAAACTGTTTATAAAAAAATTCAGTAATAATTTTGATTAATCATTTCATACTTTTTCAAATGACAGAAATTTGTCTTTTATTAAAAGCAATTTTGTCCTTGAAATCATGATTTAACAAAGTGCTTTAAATTTCATTAAAAAATTTATATACAATAATATATAGAACACTGCCCACATACACCCGTGCCTGTAACCATTATGGCTATTAAAAACTATAAAACCTGTACTTTTCATCATAATTTCCACACTTCCATAATTTAGTATAAAATCTTTGAAACTATTGTAAATTTGTAATTCTCAATAGACCTACTAATAAAATAAAGCGAGTCATAATTAAGAGAGTAATGCTATTTACAGCTATAGTGGGAAAATGTATACATTAAAATGTTTGTTTAAATAAGCTAACAAACTATGGCATAAATGAAATAATTTACCTGTTCTCAAGACAAGAAAACAGGTTTATTATTTTTAAAGCTAATAAACAAATACAAATTTCAACACAAAAAAAAATCAGCAATTATCACAAGCTTCCAACTATTTACATAAAATTAATAAGCAAGCAATTCCAAGCATCATCAGGTAACAATGACTCATTCATTATTCTACTATTTCATATATCTCCATTTGTACAACTTCAGGAAGATATGTTTCAGAAACTGAATGATAAAAAAAAAAAAAAAACCAAACAACAAAACATGGATATATTACAAAAGCTGTTACAAAATTACCTATTTAACAAACAATTTTTTCCCCTCATCTGTGTGTAGTATCATACCTCACACTCACCAGATCTTGGTTACTTAATAATTCAAAAAATACTTAGTAATTTTTTTTCTCATGAGAAACTAATTTCAATTAAAAATACTTAAAAAGAGGTTTTGTAATGAAAATTTATTTAAATTAATCGGATAAGCCACCAAATAATTTCAGATTAAGGCAAATAGGACCCCAATCGCAAGTTGTTTACATCTACCTTTTGACAATTATAACAACGTTCAGGCCGTATTTCATCAGCCAGAATAAGACATTTTTGTCACAATTTTAGGAAATCGTCACAACAGTTACGAAAGGACTAAATGAACTAAAGAGAGCTAGAAAATTTGGACATAAACAAATCTGAACGACTATGCAACATATAAACAAAGACATTTACTACTTGACATTTGTAACTTTTATAGAATAATACTTCGCCGCACAACAGAATCGTCAAAAAGGGCTATAAAAACGTTGCAATTGTATTATATTGACAATTTTGAGAAGAAATGCTGTTAAAAAACAAGTTTTTGTAACATCTGATGCACCATAACCAAGATGTTTCCTGTATTCTCAGACAATGGATAAGAGAATTTCATAGACACAATAAATATATTTTTTATGATCACTATATGAAATATAATACTTTAAATAAATTAGAACTTACTTAACCCGACCACCACACCGATGACATCCATTCCCTTGCCACCCCTGATCACAAACGCAACGGCCTTCTCTGCAAACTCCGTGAACGCATTGTACATCGTGACATTGATAGGAAGCTACTGCGGCAGTTTCGACAGAAATTAAGATACAAAATATTAAGTTCACAAATAAATATGCATATTTAAAGATATCACACAGCTTTAGTTTTCTTCCATGCGTAGAGAAAACCATTAAAATTTCCATCATCGCCCTTCCATTTCTGCACTATACTGTTCAGCATATTCTTACACCAAAACACTCGCCTAAGTAGCCAAATTGTAGCAAGTGTCGCCAAGTTTACATCCGTAAATCAACTGCAGCCATACACTTCGGTAAAAGCAGAGCATTATTTTCCGATATTCGATTAATATTTCTTAAAATATAAACCTTTAAAATATCATTTTATTAGATATATTGAACAAGCATATTTTCTAAAAATATTTCATACACTTTTCCATTATTTCCCAACTAAATTAGAAAATTTTAATATTTTTGTCGCTGTTGAATTTGAGACTAAAATAAATTTTTGTGATAACGAATTTACTATCACAAGGTTTCATGTCGTTCCTGTTCTTAACTACTTTTATTATTTCATGTAGCATTTCTAGGGCTTCATCGGAAAACACGGAAGAAGAAGACGGCAAAGGGTTTGCTGTAAAAATAGAGTACATTTAATACAGCGATAAAGTGCCAAATGTGATTTCATATCGCATCATTTAAATGACTTCCGCGGATCTTCGGATGGTAGAGGACGCCACAATCGAAATTTGACACGTCAAGTTCAACAACTTGGAGAAAAAGGCTGATGACCGATCAAAAACACGGAACACCTGAAAGTGAAAATTACCGGTTAACCTGTTTTAAATACCCTGATATGAAATCGGACATCGTTTGGGATTTATTCTCTTTGTTAAATCTCTTTCTCACTTTTCTGTCAGAAACTGCATGGAGAGTGTACTGGCATGCCTTCTTTGCCATTAAATATGCTCTGTGTAACTTTATTTATGAGTGCACATCAACAGCCTGTTAATAATAATAATAATAAAAATCCTGTCATTTATAATAATCAATGGTCAAGATATTGCAGTCAAAGACAGACAAAAGTATTCAAACATTAAACAAGTTGTCTTAAATTGTTACAATGAAAGAGTCAAAAGCTGTTCACAGTGTAAAATATATATATATATATTTAATCCATTGGGAAAGTTCTATTCTATGCTAATCTTATAACCAGGGGTGGCGCCAGAGGGGGGAACGGGGATGCTGTGCTTCCCCCTCCCCCATCGGGGAAAATTTTTGTTCGGGGTATTCAACTGTAGTTGATAAATAATAATCTGGCTAAAATCTGAGACCAATTTCATTACACTCGTCCCCCCCATACAGCAGGTCGGGCAAATTCTAGAGCCATTCCTGCTTATAACTTGGGTTTTTTTTTCCGTACAAGTAAAAGTAAATATTCTGTGATAGTTGAATAATTCTTTGTTTTGTCAATACCAATACCAACCCAAATACTTGAATGCAGAGAGGTTATAGAATTATTATTTAGGTAACCTCTATTATCTCAATCAGAAATTAAATTTAATTTAACAAAAAAATAAAGCCGTGAAATTAAATTTAATAATTCTTAATTATTTGAGAACAAAAATTTTTGAATAAAAACTTAGAGTAATTTAATTGAGAATATTCAATGTAAAAATTTTAGTTGAAATGTGATTATTATGAGAACCTTAATGCTCATCTTCCTAGAGTCGCTGCGAAATAAACGAGGTGTAAAAAGAAATGTTATGATGATGAACGGTTGGTTTATATGTCAAGGAAAAGTAAAATTTTGTGACATTTTTTACATGCTTCCGGTCTCTAGAGTTATATTTTATAATTAAAATTTCCCTCTTTTTTGTGGTCTTAACTTATATCTTTGAATTACGCATATGAATTGATAGGAATGGAATATCTCTTGTCAGTAGCTTAGAGAAGGGTGGTAAAGGGGTTGTGGATGTGCCTTGGAGGAGGGTTGGGAGTGCCATGGAGGCAATACTTTTGTGTTTATTTTATGTTTTTAAAGCCAGAAGTCGACGAATGAGACAGGGAGGAGGGGTGGGAATAAATACCTAGGCCTCTGGTCGCCATTTTTTTCGCTATGCCATTGTCTCCTTAGAGTATACTACCCTAACATAACTTTCTCTACCTATGAACCTCTATCTACCGCAGCAATAAGTGACCAGAATCTCCAAAACGCAATAAATCTGTAGCTATTTGGGGGGAAAAAATCTATAAATCTATAGCTGCTTCTTAGATAACTTCGTTATTCGTACAATGCCAATTTACAATATAGCCATCTATATCAGAAAACTATTCAGATGAATTTAAAAGTATTCACGGTATATATATATTTTGAAACACTGTTCTGAAAAAAAGAACTGCATCATATTCTGAACTGATTAATTAAAAATCCCTCGTCACAGAACATTTAAATAAAAATTATTGTAAGAGCATTGTATTTTGTTAAACTTTGTCATAACTGTTAAACTTTCTGCAATATTAAACTTTATTGTACTCCAATTAATATTTTGTAGTTATGAAAATCATTTCATTATTGCTATTTATAAAAAATAGCAAACTGAATCATATCTTACCGTTGAAAAGGTGCAAAATTATATTGATTATCATAAAGATAAAACGATAGGACATAATATATGTAATAAATCCATTTTATCTGCGCCTTTCAAAGAATAATTACTATAATTTCTGCTATCTCAGCTGGGTCGGCTGTTCGCAAGCCTATTTAAAACAGAAAATCAGCAATTACTTATCTATTGCATTCCTTCTAATTGGCGGTATTCCCTGCTTCAGAGTTATGCTAAAGCCAGCCGCAAATTTGACACTCTCTTCCTGCAATTGGACACTCATTGGTGGTATGTACAATTTCGCGCTCCAAAATGGTCATGGCCTGGGACCACTTAAAATATCTAAAAATATTAATCTAATATTTTATCTCTATTTAAGTAACTCTATTAATCTACCAGTATAAAAACAGGTGTAGTGGAGACGGAACACCGTCCAGGCACAGCTTTTTTTAAAACTAGAAATAAATAAGAAAAAAATTGTAAAAACCTCCTTAAAACGGCGCGATTTTTGTCACCCAAATTAGAACGTTCCGGCACTGCTTGCTTTGCGTCTACACCATTGTTTAAAAACTGTTTGAAGGCTACTTTTAATATTTTTTGGGATGACTAACGATTTATTAACACCAAAATCTTGGCATATATATGTTGGATTCATACACATTCATTTTTAACCTTGTAGGTCGCTCAGGCATTCGGTCACAATATTCCACACTTTATTCAAACTTAAAAGCAGTAGGCACACACCATAAGTGATGAAAGAGAAGAATAAGACTAGCGTCTTCTTGGAATTTTAGGTCCAGGATCCTTCAGTTGGCTTTCTCTGCCCTTGTTAAGAGTATCTGGTATATTTTTAATATCTTCAAAAGATATTGAGGAAGATTTTTCTGTGTAACGAATCCTGTAACTTTCAACGAGTGAAGTGTATAAATGGGAAGAAAATTCCGTTTTTCTTTATCTAATTAAAATCAAACGGTATTTGAGAAAATTAAATTGTATGCAAACATTTTTTAAATATAATTATAATGCTGTAACACAATGTTGTTTAGCTCAAAAATGCAGCGAGGGCTAATAGCAGGCAATTGATGTGAATGGCAAAAACAAAATAACTTTTAGATAGTGCATAGGTCAATCAAGCATGATACATAAATTAGCGACAAATTTTTGCTTGTCGAACAATATTTGGTAGGCCCGTATCTCGTTTTTATCTGCGTTTGCGCAAACCTTGAAGAGAAATATTTGAGGCTATCAGTTTCCGAAAACATTTTTCTCATTTTATATAATCATAAATTCTACTTAGATAAAAAAAAAAAATATGTCCGCAAATTTCGATAGGAGAAACATATTTTACTTTATCTAGACATTGTGACAAGGTTAAGAGGACAAGTTTACAGAGCTTGTTAAAAACTAAAATAAAATTATAAGTATGCTATTTTTGAACAGGATTTCAGTATTTATATCAAAACTTGTCTGTTACAGAATAATTTATAAAGTGTACTTTATGACAGATTAAGTAATCCTTCATATTCCATTCAGTTTATTAAGTGAGCTTTTCATTGATGCAAACTTACTAACAGCATAACAATAATGACAACGTGAATTTACATTGTAGAATTATACAGCAATAACAAACTTACACATCATTGTTCTTTGCTGAGGAACATGCGACTAGCACCTTCGCTAAGTGTCTGACCCGCGTTGCAGCTGGTCTGCATCAAATTAATTGTAACAACGAATCAATGCGTGAATTTCAAGTCCGTTCACATTTTTATAAATAAACTAGAAAAGTTCAAGCTAAATAATCTTAAAGGCGTTTATAAATCTATCGCGAAGGGGGGTGGGCTCATGGATTTTATTTTAGTCCTATTTGCAATGAAATGTATTATAGGCGAACCAATAGGCCTGTAATTTAAATGCTGAAGAAATAGTTGAAAAATTAAATGATACAACTTTAATTTATTGATTGATAAATTGTGAAATAGACTTTTAAGGTAATTCTTGCTTACTTAGTCATTGGCATGTATAAAGCACTACAAATAGTGAGTGAGTTGTGCAAGAACATTTAATATTTTGTTAATTTAACATAAGATATTAGTTTTTCTTCAAGTGTTTAAAGCTTGATAAGCAGCCTCCCTTAGAAGCAATGGCTTGATTGGATTGTCTGGTCTTTAAAAGCGGGCAATGTTGGCTCGAATCGTAATTCTGTCGGTTGTTTAATGCGTATACACATCTGTTGCCCTCTAAATCTGACCTCTTGTTGTGTCAAACCTACCCCTGGTGTGGTGCGGAAGCTTGGAGAGGTGGGTGCCAGCTCAGGTGTCGTTATATGACCGCAGTTCAAAATTACGAGGTCCGTCCCAAACTGGACCTTATGTTTCTCCGAAACGGAATGTTAATATAACTGAACTAAACTCTTTTTCTTTTCCTTGGAATAAAAATCTCAGACATTCAATGATATGTAGTGTAAATTTTAAAACACATCCAAGTAGAAAGTTTCCTGTGAGAGTGGTTCGTAAAACTGCAGATTTTATTGATTTAAAGCTTGATTGCTATAATAAGGCGAAATCTAAAAGTATCTAAGACATCACAGCTGATGACATTTAACATTACAATTTTCAGTTTCAAATTATTTGCAAATTAAATGCTTTTAAAAAATATTCGGCAATAACCTAGATTTTTTCCTAACATTAGCACTTTTATCGTGTTGATCAGAAATTTACGAGCAGAAAAATGAATTTAACTTAACGAAATAGATAAAAACAAGTGAGACTTTATTATTATTTATGTACTATTATTGATAATAACAATTTTTCTACTTCAACTATGTTTTGAATCCAAGCCACCTATTGTACAGCAAAATGAGATTTTGTTGCACAGAATAAAAAAGAAATGAATTTTAGTTTTGGTTCTTGAAAACTACGAGTTTCAAGGAACTAGAGAAAAAAAGGTTAAAATAAGTTAAGGTAGTGCTTAGACTTACAAACTCGAGTAGTTTATTAAAACTCGTGTTCAGTTTCAAGTTTTACAGATAAGTTCAATTAGATAAACTTTACTTTTTGAAGCTAGGCGAGGGCTACTTAGGGACGGAGCTCGCGATTTTGAAAAATGCTCAGATAACGAGGACGACATCTGAGCTGGCACATCTCTTTGCGAACAACCACATCGGATCTGCGAGAGGTCGTTTGACTCGTGCGGATTTAATGTGCACCAGACCCGCGTACACAGCAGATTTTTGATGGAGTCGGGTCTCGAACCAGAAATTCTGCCATCAAATCATCGCGGCTCTCT
This sequence comes from Araneus ventricosus, assembly GCA_013235015.1. Lineage (NCBI taxonomy): Eukaryota > Metazoa > Arthropoda > Arachnida > Araneae > Araneidae > Araneus > Araneus ventricosus. The sequence continues at coordinate 32,117 of BGPR01009630.1, forward strand.
TACTTTGCAGAAATAAGGTATTGCGAAAATAATCTAAAAAGCATAAGGTAAATTCCATTTCTCCGTTGACTGGTAAACGCTCTAAACCCTTTGGGTGAGTGGATCGACGAGGGCTGATAAATAAGGTAAATTCTACATAAAGGAGTATCAGATGTAGATTATGGAATTAATATTTATTTGTTAGAAAAGCGTTTGGTGTGAATAAATTTTTCCAAAAGAACGCGCATTTTTCTTTTAAAAAAAACAGAAAACTTTTCCATGTACTTTGGAAAATAAAATTGTTTCAATTTCTTTTTATATAAGTCGCATGAGTTATTGTTAATAGTTTTTTAAATTATTTTGTTTTGTACATCGAACTAGAATAAAGAGTGTTAATATCGTTCTCGATATTTAACCACGATTCAAAATTATAAGGTCCAACCCAAAATGGCCCTTGCATAGCTTCAAAATGGAATGGCAATCTAGCTAAACTAATAAAATGCAATGCATTATAAAACCCTAGGTTTGGAGTGGAGAAATTTCTTAGAATGATCTAAAAGTGCTCAAAAATTAAATGCCATGCCCAGAGTAAATCGAATCAACTATACTGGACTGTCAGTTACCATCTTCAGTGACGTAGCGACCGGGGGACAAGAGGGTATAGATACCCCGGGCACCAGTCTTAGGGGGAGACCATGGAATCAAAACATTACTGCCTTTTTAAAGTAAAATATGATAAAGGGGTATAAAAATAATTTCATTCTCCGTGTGCCATTTATTCTTGCTAAGTCATTAATGACGGCTGGGGTAAAAAAATATCATATTATGACCGGGCGCCATTGGCCATTGTGACAAATCATTCGTGCGTTATGTCACTTTTTAAAGCCTTATCCAGAGGAGAAAAATGGCGTATACCGAGAGCCGTTCACACAAGCTAAACCACTAATGATGATTGGAGGGGGGGGGCGAAAAAATCATATTATGTCCCGGGTGCCACTTACCCTCGCTACGCCACTGCTGATCTTCATAAACTATTCTGGCAATCCCATAGTGACATAGATTGAAAGCAATCGTTTTCCTACAATTTACAAAAAATGCACAACTGAAGTAGATAGTTTTTTCAACATACAGCCTTAACTTAATTTCCATCATGCAGTGAACCCATAGATAACTTAAATGATTTGACAATATATTTGCACGATGTAATTTCATTTCGACTTGGAGGACACCACACTCTTAACCATTACCTTAAAACAGTTTTGATATTTTATTTATCGAAAAGAAGTCTTATTTTTGGATGTTGCCAGTAAATTGCGAAGTTGAGCAATGAAATTTTGTAAATGCTTTAAAGTAATGTTTATTCAGTCAGTAGCACACTCCAGTGATCATTATTCTGTACATCACGTTTGTGCCAAAATACAGTGAAGTGGAAAAATGATGAAACAGAAAAATCTTCCGCACGCTTTCCTCTATCGAAATCGCCATTATGAGCAAAGAACTTTGAATTAGTTGACCCAAAAGCGAGTTTTGTCCTCGTTGAACACAAAGGAAGGATAACTGGTTTTCACTTGTGTTTCAAAAGAGCGGCTTTCCTAAATACGTTTGGCAATGAAAAAATCAGGAAAGAAAAGTATATTTGCACAAATTAATTCGTAGTTTCCTACGAAAAAACTTTAATTTGGACCATTTAAAATTATTTATCATTTTCAATTCTAATTTTTATTGAAAATACAGTCCTTGCTCTATTCAAACCTTATATCAAACAATCAACTTCATCCCTTGAATTTGTTGTTTAATTTCAGTTGAACTTCAATTTTTCTACTGAAAGCTTTTTATAATACGCATTCAAACAACTTTTATGTTTCTTTCTTTCAAATGTTTTTAATATTTGAGAGAGTCAATGTAAAGCACATCCACACTTATAATCATATGTTGATGAATTTATTGATTATTGGTAAAAAGTGTTTCTTTTCTTCATTATGTTTTTTAAAAAATACAGATGTGTTTCTTTATGGTGTTGCCAATAAATTTTTATTATGTTATTTTAGTCTTCAGAATTTTTAATTGTGTTGTATTAGTCACTTGATATGTCTAGTGATGCGTTCACAACTAAGCATTAAATAAGATTTGGAGACAATACTTGAACCAAGATTAGATTAAATGTTAAATTGCATTCAGAAAGTCATATGTATCTAAAATTTTCATTCACTTTTATAGGCAATATTTTTATAGTAGAGTTTATTTTAATCATACCTTTATCAGTGATTTTTGATGAATTATCACCAACTTCTGACGAAATTTGGAATTTTAAAAAATTAAAAACAAAATTCTTTTGTGTTATTTATGAGTATTTATTTATTTTTAGGGAGACATTACATTTTTGTATTAACTGGATGTATTTTTTTCATATTTTGGCTTCAATAATTAATAATTTTAAACATTTTGATTTGTTATGCCCTTCCCCCTTTGTTATATCGTTCCCCTCTGTCGCAGTAATATAGCAATGTAGATTTTTATAATGACTATGGTTGTCCTGTTCTTAGGCTCATGAAATCAGTATGATTGACAATTTCAACTTAATATTATACAAGGAAAGAAATTTTTTAATTAAATATTTTTTTATATTTTGTATGCTACAAAGAATCAATATTTAGATGTTTTCTGTGCCCAAAATTTGGACTCCTCTTCGAAGTATCAGCTTGTACTTGAACCGTATTCTTTCTTGCTTAGGTCTCAGTGACGTATCGAGGATAAATGGCGCCCGAGGTGTAATATGATTTTTTCGCCCCTTGCCGTCATCAGTGCCTTAACAAGTGTAAATGGCGCCCGGGCATGTTATTATTTTCTCGCCCCCTCATCAGATTTAGGTTTTAAAAGTTCCTTAAGCACACTAAGATTTTGTCTCCGTATCGCCCTCTAAGGCTGCCCCCAGAGCATCTGTGTATCACCCCTGCTCCAATGCTACATAACTGAAAGGTGGTCCTCAATTCTTCTGTGCAGGTCGGTACTTCGAGGGGGAGCAGAAACATGATGATATAAACAGCGACAATGAATGATTGTTGTAAACTTACTCGCAAAATAAATCTGGAGGATGAAATTCTGCACTTCTATCAAATTTCTCTTCTTTATATTTTTCTTTACTTGAACTACCTCGTAGCTCTATCCTTAGCTAATGAGCTGAACTGGATCGCCAGATAACATTGCTGGAAATAACAGTCTCGTTTGGGGACAGCCTATTTATTTATATTTATAAAAAAACAAATTGGAATCTGAAAGTAATAGGATATTTTAACCCTCTATTTACCGAATTAACCTACCATCAACTTTTCAATTTCATTTCTTGGCATCATTAGATACGTTTTAATTCAGAATAACCCCAGGAAAGATGAATTTTTTAATGAAATTGAATTTAGGAAGGAATTTTTTAATTAAACAAAATAATTTAATTAATTCGATTAGTAATTAAAAATTTTAATTTTTGCCTTCATGTGCTATCTGTCGGAACTACATTCCTCGCGTTTTTGTGAATACTGTGAGGAAAGACGGTCAAATTACGAAGATATAAGCTTGAATAAAGTAGTACTTGTAAGTGCCTGTCGGGAAATAAAGGGTTCAACTATTACCACTTTTAGTACTAGGATAAGAAAGAATTGCCCCAAATGAGTCAATTTAAATGAAGTCCAACCACTTCAATTCCGGACACAAATTGTTATCTGACGTTGTAAATTATTACCAAATAACCCCAAAAATATTTACTGTTTCTCTAACTTTTAAAATAACTGACTATCTTCAAATGTATGTGAATAGGAAAATTGCAGGACAATATAATTCCGAAAATGGAGTTTGAAAGCAATCATAAAGTAGAATATTACAGTGAAATAGTATATTGGGGAGATAAAACTATTTCCTTTTAACATAAAGAATAAATGTATTTAATGATGCAATTAAAAGGTCTATGCTGAAATGTGTAGCTGAATTTATATGGGAAGAAATATAGTTTCAAGGTTTTTCCCTCTTTTGGTGAAAATAGGGTGCAGATAGGGTGTTTCTAAGGATACTGAATAAATTACCTCTGTTTGTTGTTTATTTTTATGTATCAGCCACATGGTAGCACAGTCACGCATTCAATTCAGGGCTCAAACTGTTATCTAACGTTATAAATTATTACTCTGTTAACCAAAACGCTTACTACTTCTACACAAACCACTTTTACTTCTTCTACATATCTAACTTTTAAATTCACTGTCGTCAAATATACATCAGTTGGAAAATTACAAGGCAATTAAATTCCGAGAAACGAGTTGAAAAGCAATCTTAAAGTTAGAATATAACTACGTACAAACAACACTAGCAAAATAAAATTATTCCGTTTTAAATTGTATATAAATTTATTTAATGATACTGTTAAAGGTTCTATGCTGAATTTCTGTGGAAAGAAATGCATATTCAAGGCTTTTTCCTCCTTTGGAAAAAGCTTCAAAAGCAGAGAATACATTAGTGTATTTTCTATTATGTATTAGTTGCGGAGGAACAGAGTCTCATATTTCAGATCGAAGGACCGCGGATTCCAGGCCGACTCCACCGAAGACCAGCCATTTATATATGATACTAGGCCGCGGTGGGTAAGGTCTCAGCTTCGGGACCAGAGGGTTCCAGGTTCGAAACTCGATTCAACTGAAGATCCGCCGTGTATGTGGGCATGTTGCACGCTAAATCATACGTAACGGGCCAAACGCCATCCCGCTGGTGTGGAAGTTTGGAGAGAAGGTGCCGCCATCCAATCATAGTTCAAAATAACTAAATTCGACAGTCTTTGAGCAGTTTCAAATTGTGATGCTTATTTTACAAATAATCCCATGTGAATCGAATCTGTTAATCTCCGTATCTTATCATTCCTAGCCTTTACTTAGTGCACTTTTCATGTTAATCTCAAAATCATATTTATCTCGATTTCTGAAGCGAAGAACTATTTGGAATTTTGATGATTACATTTTCAGGAATTTTAAATAATAATGAGCCTAACCACATGAATAATAAGCCTAACCACATTCCTTGACTCTCAGATTATAACGGTATCGATTGCTCTATAGTGGAATGTAGGACATTCACAAATATAGATGTATAAAATGTAGCAGAATATTAAACTATGAGAATGGTGAAAATAAGTAGGTATATTTACCAAAAACTATAATAAGCGCAGGAAAGTTCCTGGGTATATTGATAATGTTTCTTAAGTCAGGTGCGGTTATTAAAATTAGAATGGCTTTGTAGCTTTCAGATTTTATGAAACTTTCTAAAAACTACTTGCATTATGCTAAGAAAAACATTAAAAAAATTCCTTATTCATTCTGATGCTAGTAACTGTTAGGAAATCGTTTTATCACATAAACTAAGAAGAAGAACTAAAAATAAAATACTTCAAATAAAGTACGTAAAAATTCAACGTACGTAAATACGTAATTGTTTCAACTTGTTTCTTTAGGAGTTGTTTTTTCGTTTGTCAAAGAAATCGAATCAGAGAATTTTACTGAATTTGATTAACCCGTTGATTTAAGATTCATTTTGAGATGATTGCGTCAGGGTTCCAATAACGTCAGTACACTGAATTGAAGGTCAGTGGCTCTCATGATGCATTATTTTAAATGGCTTTTGTGGATTGCCGAGCATTCAGCTGACCAAATGTAACCTTCTTTTTAAATGGCACACTTTACAAAGCACGATATTCAATGTTTACATAACTCTGATTGATTAGTTAAGACTATTTGTTCCTATAAAAGTTCCCGTACTTTGAGCTGCAATTCTTTATCTGCTGAATAGGTGGGTAGAAAAATTGTTCTGTTACAAAACGCGCTTTCAGCTTAAACAAATAATACGAGTGAGGTCAATAAACTGAAACCTTTTACATTACAGGTGCTGCTTTACATTAATTAGTAAGAACTATCAATAATATAATTTCTTCTGAGAACGAATACTTATAGCTTCAAATAAAACTAAAAGAAAATATATATATTAATTCGTAGAGCTGTTTCAGATGGATTGAGCCTATTATTTAAATGATATTAAAAAATCCAATAATAAATAAAATGAAAAAAATCGTAAGATTACAGCTTCAAAGAAAATATGAATGAGATTAATGTTTTCACATAAAAACACTTTACGTATCTACTAGAACAAAAACGACATATTTATAAAATAACTTAAAGACAGATAGGTTATAGGGGGGGGGG
>BGPR01009630.1:42869-56571 GCA_013235015.1 Araneus ventricosus
GCGTAAAATAATTTTCATGATTCTTGGAATCATTAATCTTCATTTGGCTCCTAGCCGAGTCAAGACTGGAAAGATATGTGAAAGCTAATGGGTATAGGGTCGGCCGAACAAAAGCGGGGCATGGTGCAAAGTTGACTTACGGGACCTTGAAGCAAATTTCGTACACCAAAATTATATTGCTATTGCTACTTATTACATTTCACAATTTGGTATAGTAAGGACGTAAGCAATGAGTGATAATGGTAAATAATTGAATTATTTTTATGAAGTTAGCATTTCAGTCAAACAAACATCGTTTATATATCAGATAACAAAGATAATTTATTAATAAACTTATAAAATAGAATTTGGTGTGCGACTTACTAGAATACGGTTACAATATGCGACTTTCGTTTCATTTTCTTACTTCTTTATAGCAAATTCATTTATAATATAATCATAATTTAGTTTTTTTGGTTAGTTCAGATTCGATGGATAAAATGGCTAAGGAAGTTAACACTTTCTAAGACCGTGGGAAATATACTTCCCACCAAGTTCATCAATTTTAAATGAATGTTTTAAGGTTGGCGTAAGTTCTCGCCAAATTTTTTGATGAAACAAAATTCTGGATGTTCCAATTTCTTATTTCAAACCATAACGAAGTGTCTTGACTTGATAATTAATATTAATTAATAAAATTAATTAAGAAAAAAATGCCATCCAATAAGCTAAATGAATTTCTTTTCTTAAATTAATATCAATACGAAAGTGATTTTATTATACCACTACTAGAAAAAGTGGTCTTATAAAGGGTTAATCGTTCTTGACTAATGCTAGATCTCAAATAAATTTTTATTATTTTCAGTCTTGAGAAAAATCTATATAATTTGGTAATGTCTATATAATTTTCTGAAAAGTAACAATATTTGGATACAATTCAAATAAATAATTTTTATCTCTTTCGAGACTGACGGGACATCTGCATACATTCAAACCAATGCAATTTTTTAAAAAATTTGTCTTGACAGAGTTAAGTAAATATTGTATTATTTGTTATAATGAGATCCTGGGAGACAAAACTCGGCGACAAATTTTGATTTCATTTAAGATATCAATGCAATTAATTAAAGATATCAGTCAGCGGCTGGGCTTTGTGAGTTCAGACCCTCTCGGACCGGCTTCGCGTTAATAGAAAGAATATTTCGCCACGGATATGCGAAGAAAACCTTTGAACTCATCAGGAAAACAATTAATTAAAAATCAATAAAAAAGGGCGTTTCGACCGTTCTTATTTAAAATAAGAGAGAAATGTTCCAGTTATTACCACAAAAAATTTGAAAATAACGAAATTAGAATCTCGGATGCATGATTTTTAGCCTTTAAACCGCGTTTTCCCTTTAAATGCTTCATCTTTGTATAAGTGGAATTTTGTAATCGATTTTTCACTCACTTCTGGATGTACTAGAGTTCTGAAATGTCGTACAGTTATTGCATCCCGGCGACGATACAATATTTTAATAAATTTGGAGCTCTTAATTATTAATTAATGTATTAATTTAACTAAATATCGATTTTGTACAGTTGGCGCCATCTAGTAGTCATTTTGAGAAATGTTAATTTTTAGATTCCACAATATTTATAATCATAAATTATGCATGTATTAAAGAATAGAAAGTAGAAAATAATAAAAATAAAAGATTTTTAAATAAACTTTTATTAGTGTAATAAAAATTAGAAAATATTTTTGTTTTTATCGAAAAGCAAGCAATTAAGTTTAGCTTTAGTTATGGATGAGTTTTCTGTTTTGTTTACTTACATTAAAAACCATGACTCTATTTTCATTACTTTTGGGCTTCCGCTTTGAAGATTCCATTGACTTAGCATTACACCGGAATTACGTAGTTAAGGCATTTTAACGTAAATAAACAGAACAGAAAACTCGTCCATTGTAACGACCCGTTTAGAATCAAGACAAGTGCTATTTGGGGCGGACATCATAATTGTGAATAGCTGTCAGATGAAGAGGACGACACCTGAACTGACACCCCTTCTCCAAGCTTCCGCGCCACAGCATCGGGAGGATGTTTGCACCACATCATCAGATTCTGCTTGCGCCAGGAACACCTATGTGACGGATCTTCAGTGGAATCGGGTTTCGAACCTTTAGACTCGAAGCCGAGACTTTACCACTAAGTCACCGCGGTCCTCAAGAAATTAAGACACAAGGGATATCATAAGAAACAAATTCCTGGACATTCATAAAAAAGTTTAAATAGGTTATAAATGTGATTAAAATTCTAATTTACATAGAGTATTTCTGTAAGAATATCACTCTTCTACGGTTTGTTTTGACATCCATATTTTTTATTAAAAATTAATTAAAGTAAGAAATTAAGAATATAAGTAGAAAATAAGAGTTACTATTGGAATAAGAATATTACTAATGCGAACTAGAATATTTAATATCCTAGTAGAATATTGAATATATATTTTTTTTTTCCTACGGACATCAGAAACGATTCTACGGACAAATCCGTGGGAAAAATTATCTAAAACAACAGCATATTAAATAAGAAATTTTCTACTTTAAATTTTGAAATTCAGGCTTCAAAGAGCATTGAGGCTCTATTACGACTACATGAATACCAAATTTCTGGGCTGTAAGTGCGATAGATTCGTCTGGACACCCAGACACGCGCACAAACACTTTCTTTTATAAGTATAGATTCATTGCTTGAATGCTATATAATCATAGATTTGTGTAATATTCTTACTATTATTCAGTATGATTAATGGAAAAAATAAGACCTCCTCCTCAAAAAATTATGGTGCAAAAAACTTTTTTATTTTTTTTGTATTGAAAGTTATAGAAATCACTCCTTTACATTTTACCTAAGTTTTCGTTATCTATGTAGAGCATTTACACTTCATACGCCTATTTAATCATATGCTCATATCATAATAAAGCACGGATAAGACCACAAAATTAGATTTTATTCATTAAAATATTAATCTAATTTTAAAACTGAATATAGACAAACCATTCTCTGTATTTTTAATACTATTTTGCTCACTTTTAATCTGAATGGATTAAATACAACAGAATTTAACAAGATTTTTAACTAAATTAGAAACAATTGAAACATGTGTTTCATTCAATGATAATTAAAATAATACAATCACTCAGATTAACTTTCTCGCATCTACTGCGAACTTTATACTGGTAATTTCAACACTATGGTAAGCGCACTTGCTTCATAGCACGCTTGCTTATATGTAAGCCCATCGTCTATAGCAGTGGTCAGCTAACTCATTAATCAAAAGAGCCAAAGATCAGCAGTACAACGATTAAGATTTCTTTTTGAGAGCCAAATTCTTTTTAAGAACCATGTTTTTGGGAGTCAGTTTAAACTAGATACTAACATTTAATAAAAATAGATATTATAATAATCGAACGTAGGGGCTGTCCATAAATGATGTCACACTTTTTTTCAATATTTTTGACCCCCCTTCCCCCATTTGTCACAAAGTGTCACACTTTACGATACCCTCTCTCCCTCCCTTGTCACATGTCACGCTATATTACATAAACATATATTTGCAGTTCAGAAACAAAGCACTACTTTATAGATCATATATCAAATTTTATTTTTAAACTTGTGTAACTTTGACTATGTGTTTTAATGACATTTGTGAGCATAACAATAATAATAATTATATGTGTACTTATTTTGTATGAAATAAGATTAAGGTTTGCAACAAAAAAAACCTAATTAATATACAATAGTAATAAAATATTAATATAAAAGAGCAATTGAAAAAACTAGTATTTTGGAATTTGATATATTTTGCTTTAAATCTTATCTTTACTTTATGAACACAAAATACTCTTAAACAGATTGAATTTTAAAAAAAACGCCTGAATAAGATCAACCTTGTTTGTGCCACTACCAGTTCTACCACTCACCCAGGTGGGGCGACGTATCTTTTGTTGGACATTTCAAGGATGTGACAGGGGGAGGTTTTCTTCTAATGGTGAAGAATTTCTGCTGCTACCATATTCTCAGAACCTACTCTGAATGCATTTTTCGAAAAGAAAGGAATATAAGTGAGAAAAAAAATCACATGAAAGTTGTTTTAGCCCCGATTAAGAAAATACCCCCAAATTCTGGTAATTTCAAAATAACTTCAAAATTTAATCTGCTGACTTTAAATGTTTTTATTTTACCAAAATGTGTGATGTCACACTTCTTGTTATCCCCTCCCTCCCCCTTGTCACAAACTGTCACAATTTCCAGAGCCCCCTTCCCCCGCTCCAAGCGTGACATCATTTGTGGACGGCCCCGTATGTCAAAATCGATTCGTGGCAGAGCCTCGGTTTGCCGGCCACTGGTCTATAGAATTATTACTGCTTGATGGAAATGCAACTACCGCAATATCAATGTATGTCAGTGCTCTCCAACAGCAATCATTCCCGAAAATTATTAGATTGCTTTTCCACTTAGAGAAACAAAACAAAAAAATTAAATAAATAAAACTCGCGTGGAATTCTTAAAATAAAAAATGACAAACACACGTCCCCACATTCCTTATGTGCTCGTATGTATTCTTTTTTAGTAATTTTAGATGTCAGGTCACTCAAATTTTCTAGTACGGAAGTAAAAAATTGCATTCTATGAACTACAAAAGCAACCTGTGAGTTCATATACGTGCTTCTTAAATGAAACCAAATAAGTAAGAAATAAGTTTTTTATTCCTCAAGCAGTGCTTGGTGTTCCTTTTAGCTTTTAACAAACTTTCTCTTAAATTTTGTATTTTTCTCCCCCTTCTTTTTACTTATTTATTTATATTTATTTATCTTTGCTTCGCAATATTTGCCAAAAAGTTGTTTGAGCAATGAATTTATCGAATTATTTTAAAGAATTATGGCAAAGCAGTAAAGTATATTTTTTCTTCGTCATTTTTCTCCTTATCTTTTTTTCAAGTTAATGCCATGGCGCTGTAACAAAAATTTCTCATTAAATAGAATACTTCGTAAAAGAATTAACCACTTTACTGTCACATCCTTTGTCATATGTGCATTCAATTATCTCACTTTTAAATTTATAAGCTAAAACTAAGTGATTCTTAGACGCTATAATTCAACACAAAAATTACGGGGAATCCGTAAACTTCTCAAATGTTGTATAAACTCTCAATTGAGTCATTACAGCAATATACTCGAAAAACAGAAGGTCTCATTGTATTAAATAGTAAAGAAAACAAAACAGTTGAAGTTTTAAACAAAATTGAAATGGTAGAATATATTTAAGTTGTGAAGAGGTGGAATCAGTAAAAAAATAGCACTTTTTTGTTTGGTTTAAGGGATTCGAATAAAATCTAGGATCACAGTGCTTTCTGAACATTAAAAAAATTTCATAACATAACTTCACCACCAGGCAAGATTTATTCCCTTTCATAATAATTAGCTAAGATTTTATATAATAAGTCAAACACTGAAATTAACTGATTTCTACCTCTACGGAATCGAAAGGTTTTCTTCTTACGTTTGTTTTAAAATTAAATAAATAAACTGTTGAACCGTAATTCACACGGAAGAATAAAGCTTCTCTACGAAATAAAAAAGATCGAAATTTTTATTGCTCAATGATTTTGTTAAGATTACATGATTCAGAATAGTCGATCTACTTTTTTTTGCCAAGGGAAGAAAATCAAATTTTAACCTTCAAAATGAAACTGAGAAATTATGATGAAGTTTAGCGCGCAACTTATACAAATTAAACATGTAGAAGGTGTAATTTCCTTTTAACTGATTAAATGTTTCATCAGTGCATACATAAGTAATTTGCATTTCTCAAATATTTAGTATTCTAGGTGAAACTGTCTGGTTCATTGAACTAAAGCCAGTCACCATTTCTTTTTGTGCCACCAGTAGAAAGAACTTAATTTCTCTCAATTTACTTCAGTTAGCCACTGAAATACAAGATAAATACAAAAGGCAAAGCCATTCACGGTTAATTGTAACTTTGTTATTTGGAGCAGAAAATTAAGAAAACTGGCTGAATGTCATGGTGAATGCCCAGGCATGAATACCCAGAGCTCTATAACAATAAATTCTAGTAAAAATTGCACTTTGTCATCGGTGTAGAGGAGAGGTGTCTTATCAATGAAGATACAGCAGATTACCAGGAAAAAATCTGCATTGGCACCTTACATGGAGCTCAAAATTAAAATGTACGCCATATGTTATGAAAGCATTATGTCTCCCTACGTAGAAATCTACAACAGCTTTAATACTAATATTTCATGATTCTGTAGTACAAGTCATATTTAGCGCAGTCCTATCTTGGGGACCGCCCATTTGGATGCAAAATCATTAACAGAAGCGGCACGGCATTAACAAGGCAACAATATGGCCCTCCCAATAAACGTATTTTTTTAAATTCTATAATGTCGTCATTCTAAATGTCAAACAAACTTTTACTTAGAAATATGTATGATTTTACCTGCAAATATGACTTAATAATATTAAGGCGAGAATTTTTAAACTCCAGCTATATTTAAAATTATATAGTGGTCTTAATGAAATTAAAATAAATTTTAAAAATATATGACTTTTTCTCTAGTCTATTAAAATATTTTTATATTTTTTCCCTTCACAATCTCGCTTTTGCGCCACCTCGGATTTCGGCGCCACGGGCAGTTGCCCGGTCCTCAGGCTGCCTCTGTTCATTAAAAATGGAAAGTGTTCCAAAAAAGCATTAAATGAAAAATGGTAGACGTTCCTGTGTATATAAGATCAAAAGTCTTGCATAATGATGTCAAAACTAAACCTGTTTAGGACCATATGAAAATAATTTCGATCCCATTATTATCTGCCAAAATTCCTCAAAATCGCAACAAATAGCAGCGTACGATCCCTCAACTCACAAAAAGGGTCCAACCATACTAATTGGGTTTCAAAATATCCCTGTTTTCAAGAAACGTCGAGATGTATTCATAGCATATACTTTCATGGAACCTTAGACTCACAGACCTTAGTAACTCAAAGCCCTTTCTATTTAGGCCTCCTAAAAGCTCCCGAGAACTCTATTTTTTCCTTGAAACTGAAAACCTAAATTAGCATCAATAGCCCTTAAAAGTTTTATTAGCAACTTTATATGACTGCCCTGGATTTCTTTTTTATCCTTCGAGCATTGTAAGCTGTTAATATAACCACGAAGTTGCACAATTAATGATAATGTGAGGTTAAAATTTATACACAAATTATACCTCGGCAAGATGCCTTTCTTCACTTTGTATAATCTCCCTCTCTAAGTTAAATTCACATTCACAGCACAGAAAACTTAATTCAAATCAATATTATTCAAATTCAAAGAAGGTTCTGGACCATTCAGATTTTTCAGCTTTTTTCGTTACTTTTTATTTAAGTAGCTGTTTGTGGAATGGCAAGCAGGTTTCACTTCCTTCTAATCCCGTCGATCGTTGTTTTTCTTTGGAAGTTATGTAAGAAAGTTTCAAGTGAAAAGGATGTTGGAAGAGCATTTTTTTGATTAAATTGTTTCAAAATTTCGGTTAAGTTGTTAAAAATACGAAGCAATCTACCAGAACCAAAACAACATTATAAACTTCCTAAAACTTCAGGAAATAGACGAAAATATATGACGGGCCATTTTTTGAGCCTGCTTAAGTGGCAAATTTTCTTTTTTCGCTGTATTGAACAATGCCTTCAACTATGAGCAATCTTTTTTTTCGCATCCCGTTTTCAGGACCATGGTTTGAAAATATGACTATTAGTTATTTTTAATGGCATAAAAAATCGTAATGTTAAAATAAATGGCATAAAATATGAATGTTAATATTTTGCTGATTTAAAAACTAAAGTTCGATTAATATCCAATGTAATAAATTTCAGGTGCAACATTTTCCCCCACGTATTCTAAACTTCCAGTGAAGTTTAACTACAACACATTTTCCTATTATATCTTTAACTGCATCTCTGTGTACATTTTAAAAGTTTCACTGTTTCCTTAAAACTGCCGTTTATTTACTAAAAATCAATTTTTCTTCCTTTTTCATTTAATTATAAAGAGTAAACTAATTGAATTATAACTTTCATTTAAAATTCTCGTATAAATTTTGTGATACATCAAATGCACTTATTTTTATGAGTTCATTGCTTTCTCACGTAACGTCTTGAAAATGTAAATCATTTGACAACATATTCGCTGTGTATACTTCAATCCATTTCTTTGTTCTCTAATTAAGCAATCACGCGAATAATCATAAATTGGTAAAAGCTGCTGTTCGTTTACATAATCGCCGTTCTCAAATTGTGTAAGAAATAATTGTGCCTCGTTAAAATGTTAAGCAGCTTATGTAAAAATTTTTGACTAGTATAACAATTTGTGATATTTTTAGAAAACCGAAAATGTATTGTCTTCGCATAAAATACATCAAAGGAACAACATTATAAAATTAATTCCCAGTTTTCGCGTGTTCAAGAACTTTGATCAGTGGCGGCGATTGGGTTGAAAAAGAAGGGGGTACTAATGCTAAATTTATAGATTTATAAATATCTAAAAGCACCCGAGAGTATAAAGGTAGACAGCAAAATTTAAAAATTTAGCAGCAAAATTAGCTAACTTTCCCGGACATTAATACTTTTCAATAATTCTTAGTTTTAGGCAGCTAAAATGAAATAAAAATATAATTTTTCCAGCAAAAAGTAGGGGGAAACTGCCTTCCCTCGTCCCCCCCCCGACTCGCCGCCACTGACTATGATAATTAAATTTACTTCACAGAATCTCAGAAAACGAGGAAATGAACACAAATGAAAGTTTATTAATGCAAAAAATGATACATGAAATCAGATACAGACGATCTAAGGATTCCAACGCTAAAAATTACAACTCGTACAAGTGCAGATGGTGCAGCCCGTTAAAAAAGTAACCGAACACTGCTCGTTTCTAAAGAACTAATCGCCCATTAAAATCAAGAATTTCTGTCATCTTAGAAAAATGGTCTCTAAAAGTATATGTAATTTTTGTTTATGCAAGGGGCCATTTTCATACAAAAATTCGCATTAGTTCCAATTTTTCGAATGGTAACAAAATGGTTTCAAATAGTAATGGATAAGGAATACGAATTCAAATTTTTTTCCAGATTAAATTCGCCGAAAGCATGTAACATTTCGTTGTTCCAAAGCAGCGGATGATGAATTGTGAGCAGTTCAAATGTAGTTCTTCTCCTGTTAAATGAAGGCTGCTGTTTTTTCAACATATCTTTAGATAATTGATTACAACACTTTTTGTTTTATATTAACCCGCTATATAACGCAAATCAAAAATGAGATTTTTCATATTTAAAGCAAAATTTTACAATTCTAATTAATTATTAAGCTTATATTTAAAAAATTTGAAAACGAAAACATATAAAACATTTTAATGCCAATCGAAAAGCAACAGCTAAAAAACCGTTTTGGAAAATTTCATCCATTTCCGTTCAGTAGTTCCGAAGATATACAGAGAAATTCTGAAGCGTTCAGAATTCCTCTATTTTCACTCTTTGGGGGGAGGGTCGTCTCAACTTAACATATGGATTAGCTGGGAGAAAATTTTTTTTTTTGAAATTTAATATAATAAATCTATGAATGAATTAAATACAAGTTTTACGCTTTGATATATTGCCATTTTCAAAAGTGAAATAGAAATTTTTAAATGTATGAATCTATTTTTTTCTTATTAATGATTCTTTCATGTAACCAGCGGGAGTGTACTTCCCTATATTTTCTTGAAAACTGACACGATATGACGCTTTCTGTTTCTTTCTTCTTTTGAGAGTTTATACCCGCGACCAGCGGCCTAGTGCAGGGGTGGAGCCAGTGGGGCAGAGCCCCCTATCGGGGATGCTGTACCTCCCGTAGGGGAAAATTTTTGTACCCCGTTCACGCAACGGGGTCTTTAACTAGTTAATAAATAAAGATCTGACTCAAATTCGAGACCAATTTCATTACACTCCGCCCCCCGGGCGGCGGGGGGCGCCCCCCTTTTCGGGGAGACCGGGCCCCCCCCCCTCGTCGGGCACTCCTGGTGTAGTGAAGCCGGAACGCAGTTCCGGTACTGCTTTTTTTTACAAGAAATAAATAGCAAAAAATTGTGAAAACGTCCTTAAAACAGCGCGATTTTTGCCACCCAGATGAGAGAGTTCCGGTACTGCATTCAGAGTGTACGGGCAGTGTTTATTTTACGACTACACCACTGCCCGAGACGTACCACAAAGATAAAACCCGAAAGTAATTAACATGCGGGACGGCGCAAGGTGAACGCCGCGTACACGGACGTTATGTGCGTCGTAGTATAAAGATGGACATTCACGAGCGCTCCTCTCCACCCCATTTGGAGAACCTCACACCAAAACCCATCATCAATGCGAATATCCAATGAGAATTGGATTGTTGTGGTCCAAAAGTTTGGAAATACAACGTCATTCGTTTTCCATTTGGTGCATTCGGTCATTAAACTAAAATAGGATCCTGGAGAAGGGAGCTACGCTCGTTTACAAAAGCGAACAACACAAAATAGGGGAGGGGGACTGAAGCTCTCTCGGGAAAGCGGGGCGGGGGCCATTTTGAAAGCGAGAGGAGAGGTAGGTACAGTAGTCCTAGAGTGAAGTGATCGATAGTTGTTTGGTTTGCATGTATGACCATGGATGACCCTCCTAAATGAATGGGCTGAAAATTGGAACGATGTGATGCAAAGAGTTTCAAATGGTGTGAAGCTCAGCGTTCGTGAATTTCCGGCTTATAGTCCAGTCAGGAAGAAAAAATAGAAAAAGAAAATGGTGCAGTTTTGAAATTTGGCACAGTTGTTGGGGGTAGTGTTCTAAACGACATACTAAAAGTCTCCGCCGGTGGGGATGCGCGGGAGGTACAGGGGGTTTAAAGGGGGGCATTTTCAGTTTCTCTTAAATATCTCGAAAACTATAGGTTCTATCGTAAACACTCAATGAAAAAATTAAACTACATGAAATTTTCTACAAAAAAATCCTACATTGTTTTTGTAGCATCAATAGTTTAGAATATACAGGGGTATTTAAAAGTGAATATTTCTAAAATTCCTTATTGTAATGGTAAAATCGATTAAAAGTGCTGAATCAACAACCCTCTCATAATAACCTCATCCCTATATAATAATTATACAAGAGTAGTATTACATGTGTCGTAGGCGGGTAATAACCCATTTGATGAACAATTATGCTCCCTTCCTCCCCTCACATCCGTCTGATTCCTCAAGTAGTTCAGAAAGTGAAAGTCATGTCAGTGAAGAAGAACCCATCGATAAGCAATTCAAGCTTGTCCATAAACTCAAATTTAACAGACAAATTCACCCACCCCACAGTTCCAGACCTTTGACGTCGAAGAAACTGAAAGGTGAAGCGACTCTTCTCAGTAACAGATTCAACCCGATTGCAGGTGATGAAGATACAGATCTCGATATGAGCGGTGCAGATGAAATTGTTGAAAATGCACTCAAGGATGCCAAAAATAACCCAAGCCCGCCTACCTCTCCTTCAAAATCACCCACTAAGGCTTCAAATTACTAGCATACACTAAACGTATTACTATTAATCACACACTCCTACAAGTGCACTAAATATATCTAGTCGCAACAAAATCATAAAAAGCATCTCACTTTTAAAAATAGTCGATTAGCAGCTTTCTCGTTTTCTGTTAAGGCTTACAATTCCAGGAATCGAAATTCGCAGCTGAAGCTTTTGCCAACCCCTCATGTAGGTTTCAATAAACCGTACTACAATGAGTTCAAAGACTAACCTATCAAGATCGTTCTCATAAATGCTTATTCTTTCTTTATCTATGAATGGGAAAACATGTTTCACATATGTTCCCCAGTAAGAGATGAATCAATAATCACACACATCCGCAACTGTGCAACACTGTGTCTCCCCTTTTCATGAAAAATGCCTTTTTACCTAAAAAGAGATTTTGGTATCTTTCTAATATCTATTTCCTAGAGCTAATTGTATTTTTCGCTGTTCGTGACAATTTTTCGAGTGATGTATTTTTGCTGTTGAAATAATTCTTTTATTTGAAGCGTGGTTGATCATTTTTTTTTATTATGTATTATATTTTATAGCCTAAAACTAAATTAAAATGATCCGGACATACCTAAATGAAATGGAAACTTTGCATTGTTTTAAAACATGCAGATTTAAGGGCTCATTCATCTACACAAGTAAATCAAATCACAAAACTTCACTAATTAGCAATTTAAAAGAAACCAAGCGATAACACTGCAAAAAGTGTATATCATTCAGGATTCAAAAAAATTCAATTTCAACATGAAGTTTAAAAGAATTTTGACGAGAGAACCAAGAATATCAAGTTGTTTGAAAAAAAATCAGTAGTAAAATAACATTACTTACGCTCATTTAAACTTCACCTGGTTTTTGAATTTTTTAAAAATATTTAATTATGTGATTGTTTCTGAATTATTTTATTTTGTTAATATATGGGTATGAGAAAACCGAGATTAATTTTCTTACTTCTTATTCTCTTCAATTTTTTTCCCTTACTTACATTAACCTTTTCAGGGATGGTTTATTTCTACTAAACCACATCTTAAAATAGTTTTTTCTTTGGTAGGCAGAATCTTTTGGTGGTCTAGCAGTGAAAATAAATTCTGATAACTAATAGAGACAATAAATGGCACCACGAGTTCTAATCTTTTCGTGTGAATTTATACTTTGAGGAAATTAGTTACAGAGGAAGAAACGAGGAAATTTTTCAAACATAGAGGGACCAGTAAAATTTTTCTGCTTACAAGAAGCCGCGAATGAAAAAAATATATTCCGATTAATAGTATTCAGGTCCATTTCAAACAATATATATAACTTACTTCGATAAAATCTACGTCTAAAAATGATACTAATTTGGTGACCATCAATTAAATTCTCATAAAATGAAACTTTTACATATGCAGTATAAATAAACATGTGTATGAAGAATTTCTCAAAATTGAAATATTTGCTGTCAATTCTGTTTGACCGACAGTGTACTAAATATCATGCGACAATTTAACATGTTGTTACTGATGCCGAAATCAGATATATTAACTTATTTACAAGAGAAATTATGATAATCTAAACAAAGTATTTAAAAGAAAAAATCTTAAATTACAAAAATAGTAAGTTATATAATGACAGGTTATATACAGTATTTAGAGAAAAACTCCAAAAACACTCTGATTTTATTTTTTGGGGAGTGGTGTCTACAATCGCTATAGGATTTTTATATGAAAATAAAAACTATAATTTGTACTACGTGACAATAAATAAATAAACATAGAAATGCAGTGGCGTAGCTGCAACTTTTGCCACTCGGTGCGAAGTTGCAACATGCCGCCCTTCTTTTACAAGTTAAGTAAACTTCAAAATAAAAAATATATATTCCAGGGATTTTTTTTTTTTTTAAATAACGCAATTCGTCATTTGAAGCCCTCGATCTCTGCAGATAGGTTGCGAAATCGCGCGTTCAACACCAATCTTTGTTTTATACATTGGCAATTTATCGAAAAAAAGGCGAAAAATATTAATTAATCACAACAGATATTTTTTTATGTATACAATGATTGAACTAGTGACGCTGCTCTTAGTTATAAAAACTGTCTTCCTACCTGTTCCTAAAAACTGTCTTCCTACCTGT
>BGPR01009631.1:0-13701 GCA_013235015.1 Araneus ventricosus
ACAGGTAGGAAGACAGTTTTTAGGAACAGGTAGGAAGACAGTTTTTATAACTAAGAGCAGCGTCACTAGTTCAATCATTGTATACATAAAAAAATATCTGTTGTGATTAATTAATATTTTTCGCCTTTTTTTCGATAAATTGCCAATGTATAAAACAAAGATTGGTGTTGAACGCGCGATTTCGCAACCTATCTGCAGAGATCGAGGGCTTCAAATGACGAATTGCGTTATTTTTTTAAAAAAAATTCCCTGGAATATATATTTTTTATTTTGAAGTTTACTTAACTTGTAAAAGAAGGGCGGCATGTTGCAACTTCGCACCGAGTGGCAAAAGTTGCAGCTACGCCACTGCATTTCTATGTTTATTTATTTATTGTCACGTAGTACAAATTATAGTTTTTATTTTCATATAAAAATCCTATAGCGATTGTAGACACCACTCCCCAAAAAATAAAATCAGAGTGTTTTTGGAGTTTTTCTCTAAATACTGTATATAACCTGTCATTATATAACTTACTATTTTTGTAATTTAAGATTTTTTCTTTTAAATACTTTGTTTAGATTATCATAATTTCTCTTGTAAATAAGTTAATATATCTGATTTCGGCATCAGTAACAACATGTTAAATTGTCGCATGATATTTAGTACACTGTCGGTCAAACAGAATTGACAGCAAATATTTCAATTTTGAGAAATTCTTCATACACATGTTTATTTATACTGCATATGTAAAAGTTTCATTTTATGAGAATTTAATTGATGGTCACCAAATTAGTATCATTTTTAGACGTAGATTTTATCGAAGTAAGTTATATATATTGTTTGAAATGGACCTGAATACTATTAATCGGAATATATTTTTTTCATTCGCGGCTTCTTGTAAGCAGAAAAATTTTACTGGTCCCTCTATGTTTGAAAAATTTCCTCGTTTCTTCCTCTGTAACTAATTTCCTCAAAGTATAAATTCACACGAAAAGATTAGAACTCGTGGTGCCATTTATTGTCTCTATTAGTTATCAGAATTTATTTTCACTGCTAGACCACCAAAAGATTCTGCCTACCAAAGAAAAAACTATTTTAAGATGTGGTTTAGTAGAAATAAACCATCCCTGAAAAGGTTAATGTAAGTAAGGGAAAAAAATTGAAGAGAATAAGAAGTAAGAAAATTAATCTCGGTTTTCTCATACCCATATATTAACAAAATAAAATAATTCAGAAACAATCACATAATTAAATATTTTTAAAAAATTCAAAAACCAGGTGAAGTTTAAATGAGCGTAAGTAATGTTATTTTACTACTGATTTTTTTTCAAACAACTTGATATTCTTGGTTCTCTCGTCAAAATTCTTTTAAACTTCATGTTGAAATTGAATTTTTTTGAATCCTGAATGATATACACTTTTTGCAGTGTTATCGCTTGGTTTCTTTTAAATTGCTAATTAGTGAAGTTTTGTGATTTGATTTACTTGTGTAGATGAATGAGCCCTTAAATCTGCATGTTTTAAAACAATGCAAAGTTTCCATTTCATTTAGGTATGTCCGGATCATTTTAATTTAGTTTTAGGCTATAAAATATAATACATAATAAAAAAAAATGATCAACCACGCTTCAAATAAAAGAATTATTTCAACAGCAAAAATACATCACTCGAAAAATTGTCACGAACAGCGAAAAATACAATTAGCTCTAGGAAATAGATATTAGAAAGATACCAAAATCTCTTTTTAGGTAAAAAGGCATTTTTCATGAAAAGGGGAGACACAGTGTTGCACAGTTGCGGATGTGTGTGATTATTGATTCATCTCTTACTGGGGAACATATGTGAAACATGTTTTCCCATTCATAGATAAAGAAAGAATAAGCATTTATGAGAACGATCTTGATAGGTTAGTCTTTGAACTCATTGTAGTACGGTTTATTGAAACCTACATGAGGGGTTGGCAAAAGCTTCAGCTGCGAATTTCGATTCCTGGAATTGTAAGCCTTAACAGAAAACGAGAAAGCTGCTAATCGACTATTTTTAAAAGTGAGATGCTTTTTATGATTTTGTTGCGACTAGATATATTTAGTGCACTTGTAGGAGTGTGTGATTAATAGTAATACGTTTAGTGTATGCTAGTAATTTGAAGCCTTAGTGGGTGATTTTGAAGGAGAGGTAGGCGGGCTTGGGTTATTTTTGGCATCCTTGAGTGCATTTTCAACAATTTCATCTGCACCGCTCATATCGAGATCTGTATCTTCATCACCTGCAATCGGGTTGAATCTGTTACTGAGAAGAGTCGCTTCACCTTTCAGTTTCTTCGACGTCAAAGGTCTGGAACTGTGGGGTGGGTGAATTTGTCTGTTAAATTTGAGTTTATGGACAAGCTTGAATTGCTTATCGATGGGTTCTTCTTCACTGACATGACTTTCACTTTCTGAACTACTTGAGGAATCAGACGGATGTGAGGGGAGGAAGGGAGCATAATTGTTCATCAAATGGGTTATTACCCGCCTACGACACATGTAATACTACTCTTGTATAATTATTATATAGGGATGAGGTTATTATGAGAGGGTTGTTGATTCAGCACTTTTAATCGATTTTACCATTACAATAAGGAATTTTAGAAATATTCACTTTTAAATACCCCTGTATATTCTAAACTATTGATGCTACAAAAACAATGTAGGATTTTTTTGTAGAAAATTTCATGTAGTTTAATTTTTTCATTGAGTGTTTACGATAGAACCTATAGTTTTCGAGATATTTAAGAGAAACTGAAAATGCCCCCCTTTAAACCCCCTGTACCTCCCGCGCATCCCCACCGGCGGAGACTTTTAGTATGTCGTTTAGGATACTACCCCCAACAACTGTGCCAAATTTCAAAACTGCACCATTTTCTTTTTCTATTTTTCCTTCCTGACTGGACTATAAGCCGGAAATTCACGAACGCTGAGCTTCACACCATTTGAAACTCTTTGCATCACATCGTTCCAATTTTCAGCCCATTCATTTAGGAGGGTCATCCATGGTCATACATGCAAACCAAACAACTATCGATCACTTCACTCTAGGACTACTGTACCTACCTCTCCTCTCGCTTTCAAAATGGCCCCCGCCCCGCTTTCCCGAGAGAGCTTCAGTCCCCCTCCCCTATTTTGTGTTGTTCGCTTTTGTAAACGAGCGTAGCTCCCTTCTCCAGGATCCTATTTTAGTTTAATGACCGAATGCACCAAATGGAAAACGAATGACGTTGTATTTCCAAACTTTTGGACCACAACAATCCAATTCTCATTGGATATTCGCATTGATGATGGGTTTTGGTGTGAGGTTCTCCAAATGGGGTGGAGAGGAGCGCTCGTGAATGTCCATCTTTATACTACGACGCACATAACGTCCGTGTACGCGGCGTTCACCTTGCGCCGTCCCGCATGTTAATTACTTTCGGGTTTTATCTTTGTGGTACGTCTCGGGCAGTGGTGTAGTCGTAAAATAAACACTGCCCGTACACTCTGAATGCAGTACCGGAACTCTCTCATCTGGGTGGCAAAAATCGCGCTGTTTTAAGGACGTTTTCACAATTTTTTGCTATTTATTTCTTGTAAAAAAAAGCAGTACCGGAACTGCGTTCCGGCTTCACTACACCAGGAGTGCCCGACGAGGGGGGGGGGCCCGGTCTCCCCGAAAAGGGGGGCGCCCCCCGCCGCCCGGGGGGCGGAGTGTAATGAAATTGGTCTCGAATTTGAGTCAGATCTTTATTTATTAACTAGTTAAAGACCCCGTTGCGTGAACGGGGTACAAAAATTTTCCCCTACGGGAGGTACAGCATCCCCGATAGGGGGCTCTGCCCCACTGGCTCCACCCCTGCACTAGGCCGCTGGTCGCGGGTATAAACTCTCAAAAGAAGAAAGAAACAGAAAGCGTCATATCGTGTCAGTTTTCAAGAAAATATAGGGAAGTACACTCCCGCTGGTTACATGAAAGAATCATTAATAAGAAAAAAATAGATTCATACATTTAAAAATTTCTATTTCACTTTTGAAAATGGCAATATATCAAAGCGTAAAACTTGTATTTAATTCATTCATAGATTTATTATATTAAATTTCAAAAAAAAAAATTTTCTCCCAGCTAATCCATATGTTAAGTTGAGACGACCCTCCCCCCAAAGAGTGAAAATAGAGGAATTCTGAACGCTTCAGAATTTCTCTGTATATCTTCGGAACTACTGAACGGAAATGGATGAAATTTTCCAAAACGGTTTTTTAGCTGTTGCTTTTCGATTGGCATTAAAATGTTTTATATGTTTTCGTTTTCAAATTTTTTAAATATAAGCTTAATAATTAATTAGAATTGTAAAATTTTGCTTTAAATATGAAAAATCTCATTTTTGATTTGCGTTATATAGCGGGTTAATATAAAACAAAAAGTGTTGTAATCAATTATCTAAAGATATGTTGAAAAAACAGCAGCCTTCATTTAACAGGAGAAGAACTACATTTGAACTGCTCACAATTCATCATCCGCTGCTTTGGAACAACGAAATGTTACATGCTTTCGGCGAATTTAATCTGGAAAAAAATTTGAATTCGTATTCCTTATCCATTACTATTTGAAACCATTTTGTTACCATTCGAAAAATTGGAACTAATGCGAATTTTTGTATGAAAATGGCCCCTTGCATAAACAAAAATTACATATACTTTTAGAGACCATTTTTCTAAGATGACAGAAATTCTTGATTTTAATGGGCGATTAGTTCTTTAGAAACGAGCAGTGTTCGGTTACTTTTTTAACGGGCTGCACCATCTGCACTTGTACGAGTTGTAATTTTTAGCGTTGGAATCCTTAGATCGTCTGTATCTGATTTCATGTATCATTTTTTGCATTAATAAACTTTCATTTGTGTTCATTTCCTCGTTTTCTGAGATTCTGTGAAGTAAATTTAATTATCATAGTCAGTGGCGGCGAGTCGGGGGGGGGACGAGGGAAGGCAGTTTCCCCCTACTTTTTGCTGGAAAAATTATATTTTTATTTCATTTTAGCTGCCTAAAACTAAGAATTATTGAAAAGTATTAATGTCCGGGAAAGTTAGCTAATTTTGCTGCTAAATTTTTAAATTTTGCTGTCTACCTTTATACTCTCGGGTGCTTTTAGATATTTATAAATCTATAAATTTAGCATTAGTACCCCCTTCTTTTTCAACCCAATCGCCGCCACTGATCAAAGTTCTTGAACACGCGAAAACTGGGAATTAATTTTATAATGTTGTTCCTTTGATGTATTTTATGCGAAGACAATACATTTTCGGTTTTCTAAAAATATCACAAATTGTTATACTAGTCAAAAATTTTTACATAAGCTGCTTAACATTTTAACGAGGCACAATTATTTCTTACACAATTTGAGAACGGCGATTATGTAAACGAACAGCAGCTTTTACCAATTTATGATTATTCGCGTGATTGCTTAATTAGAGAACAAAGAAATGGATTGAAGTATACACAGCGAATATGTTGTCAAATGATTTACATTTTCAAGACGTTACGTGAGAAAGCAATGAACTCATAAAAATAAGTGCATTTGATGTATCACAAAATTTATACGAGAATTTTAAATGAAAGTTATAATTCAATTAGTTTACTCTTTATAATTAAATGAAAAAGGAAGAAAAATTGATTTTTAGTAAATAAACGGCAGTTTTAAGGAAACAGTGAAACTTTTAAAATGTACACAGAGATGCAGTTAAAGATATAATAGGAAAATGTGTTGTAGTTAAACTTCACTGGAAGTTTAGAATACGTGGGGGAAAATGTTGCACCTGAAATTTATTACATTGGATATTAATCGAACTTTAGTTTTTAAATCAGCAAAATATTAACATTCATATTTTATGCCATTTATTTTAACATTACGATTTTTTATGCCATTAAAAATAACTAATAGTCATATTTTCAAACCATGGTCCTGAAAACGGGATGCGAAAAAAAAGATTGCTCATAGTTGAAGGCATTGTTCAATACAGCGAAAAAAGAAAATTTGCCACTTAAGCAGGCTCAAAAAATGGCCCGTCATATATTTTCGTCTATTTCCTGAAGTTTTAGGAAGTTTATAATGTTGTTTTGGTTCTGGTAGATTGCTTCGTATTTTTAACAACTTAACCGAAATTTTGAAACAATTTAATCAAAAAAATGCTCTTCCAACATCCTTTTCACTTGAAACTTTCTTACATAACTTCCAAAGAAAAACAACGATCGACGGGATTAGAAGGAAGTGAAACCTGCTTGCCATTCCACAAACAGCTACTTAAATAAAAAGTAACGAAAAAAGCTGAAAAATCTGAATGGTCCAGAACCTTCTTTGAATTTGAATAATATTGATTTGAATTAAGTTTTCTGTGCTGTGAATGTGAATTTAACTTAGAGAGGGAGATTATACAAAGTGAAGAAAGGCATCTTGCCGAGGTATAATTTGTGTATAAATTTTAACCTCACATTATCATTAATTGTGCAACTTCGTGGTTATATTAACAGCTTACAATGCTCGAAGGATAAAAAAGAAATCCAGGGCAGTCATATAAAGTTGCTAATAAAACTTTTAAGGGCTATTGATGCTAATTTAGGTTTTCAGTTTCAAGGAAAAAATAGAGTTCTCGGGAGCTTTTAGGAGGCCTAAATAGAAAGGGCTTTGAGTTACTAAGGTCTGTGAGTCTAAGGTTCCATGAAAGTATATGCTATGAATACATCTCGACGTTTCTTGAAAACAGGGATATTTTGAAACCCAATTAGTATGGTTGGACCCTTTTTGTGAGTTGAGGGATCGTACGCTGCTATTTGTTGCGATTTTGAGGAATTTTGGCAGATAATAATGGGATCGAAATTATTTTCATATGGTCCTAAACAGGTTTAGTTTTGACATCATTATGCAAGACTTTTGATCTTATATACACAGGAACGTCTACCATTTTTCATTTAATGCTTTTTTGGAACACTTTCCATTTTTAATGAACAGAGGCAGCCTGAGGACCGGGCAACTGCCCGTGGCGCCGAAATCCGAGGTGGCGCAAAAGCGAGATTGTGAAGGGAAAAAATATAAAAATATTTTAATAGACTAGAGAAAAAGTCATATATTTTTAAAATTTATTTTAATTTCATTAAGACCACTATATAATTTTAAATATAGCTGGAGTTTAAAAATTCTCGCCTTAATATTATTAAGTCATATTTGCAGGTAAAATCATACATATTTCTAAGTAAAAGTTTGTTTGACATTTAGAATGACGACATTATAGAATTTAAAAAAATACGTTTATTGGGAGGGCCATATTGTTGCCTTGTTAATGCCGTGCCGCTTCTGTTAATGATTTTGCATCCAAATGGGCGGTCCCCAAGATAGGACTGCGCTAAATATGACTTGTACTACAGAATCATGAAATATTAGTATTAAAGCTGTTGTAGATTTCTACGTAGGGAGACATAATGCTTTCATAACATATGGCGTACATTTTAATTTTGAGCTCCATGTAAGGTGCCAATGCAGATTTTTTCCTGGTAATCTGCTGTATCTTCATTGATAAGACACCTCTCCTCTACACCGATGACAAAGTGCAATTTTTACTAGAATTTATTGTTATAGAGCTCTGGGTATTCATGCCTGGGCATTCACCATGACATTCAGCCAGTTTTCTTAATTTTCTGCTCCAAATAACAAAGTTACAATTAACCGTGAATGGCTTTGCCTTTTGTATTTATCTTGTATTTCAGTGGCTAACTGAAGTAAATTGAGAGAAATTAAGTTCTTTCTACTGGTGGCACAAAAAGAAATGGTGACTGGCTTTAGTTCAATGAACCAGACAGTTTCACCTAGAATACTAAATATTTGAGAAATGCAAATTACTTATGTATGCACTGATGAAACATTTAATCAGTTAAAAGGAAATTACACCTTCTACATGTTTAATTTGTATAAGTTGCGCGCTAAACTTCATCATAATTTCTCAGTTTCATTTTGAAGGTTAAAATTTGATTTTCTTCCCTTGGCAAAAAAAAGTAGATCGACTATTCTGAATCATGTAATCTTAACAAAATCATTGAGCAATAAAAATTTCGATCTTTTTTATTTCGTAGAGAAGCTTTATTCTTCCGTGTGAATTACGGTTCAACAGTTTATTTATTTAATTTTAAAACAAACGTAAGAAGAAAACCTTTCGATTCCGTAGAGGTAGAAATCAGTTAATTTCAGTGTTTGACTTATTATATAAAATCTTAGCTAATTATTATGAAAGGGAATAAATCTTGCCTGGTGGTGAAGTTATGTTATGAAATTTTTTTAATGTTCAGAAAGCACTGTGATCCTAGATTTTATTCGAATCCCTTAAACCAAACAAAAAAGTGCTATTTTTTTACTGATTCCACCTCTTCACAACTTAAATATATTCTACCATTTCAATTTTGTTTAAAACTTCAACTGTTTTGTTTTCTTTACTATTTAATACAATGAGACCTTCTGTTTTTCGAGTATATTGCTGTAATGACTCAATTGAGAGTTTATACAACATTTGAGAAGTTTACGGATTCCCCGTAATTTTTGTGTTGAATTATAGCGTCTAAGAATCACTTAGTTTTAGCTTATAAATTTAAAAGTGAGATAATTGAATGCACATATGACAAAGGATGTGACAGTAAAGTGGTTAATTCTTTTACGAAGTATTCTATTTAATGAGAAATTTTTGTTACAGCGCCATGGCATTAACTTGAAAAAAAGATAAGGAGAAAAATGACGAAGAAAAAATATACTTTACTGCTTTGCCATAATTCTTTAAAATAATTCGATAAATTCATTGCTCAAACAACTTTTTGGCAAATATTGCGAAGCAAAGATAAATAAATATAAATAAATAAGTAAAAAGAAGGGGGAGAAAAATACAAAATTTAAGAGAAAGTTTGTTAAAAGCTAAAAGGAACACCAAGCACTGCTTGAGGAATAAAAAACTTATTTCTTACTTATTTGGTTTCATTTAAGAAGCACGTATATGAACTCACAGGTTGCTTTTGTAGTTCATAGAATGCAATTTTTTACTTCCGTACTAGAAAATTTGAGTGACCTGACATCTAAAATTACTAAAAAAGAATACATACGAGCACATAAGGAATGTGGGGACGTGTGTTTGTCATTTTTTATTTTAAGAATTCCACGCGAGTTTTATTTATTTAATTTTTTTGTTTTGTTTCTCTAAGTGGAAAAGCAATCTAATAATTTTCGGGAATGATTGCTGTTGGAGAGCACTGACATACATTGATATTGCGGTAGTTGCATTTCCATCAAGCAGTAATAATTCTATAGACCAGTGGCCGGCAAACCGAGGCTCTGCCACGAATCGATTTTGACATACGGGGCCGTCCACAAATGATGTCACGCTTGGAGCGGGGGAAGGGGGCTCTGTAAATTGTGACAGTTTGTGACAAGGGGGAGGGAGGGGGTAACAAGAAGTGTGACATCACACATTTTGGTAAAATAAAAACATTTAAAGTCAGCAGATTAAATTTTGAAGTTATTTTGAAATTACCAGAATTTGGGGGTATTTTCTTAATCGGGGCTAAAACAACTTTCATGTGATTTTTTTTCTCACTTATATTCCTTTCTTTTCGAAAAATGCATTCAGAGTAGGTTCTGAGAATATGGTAGCAGCAGAAATTCTTCACCATTAGAAGAAAACCTCCCCCTGTCACATCCTTGAAATGTCCAACAAAAGATACGTCGCCCCACCTGGGTGAGTGGTAGAACTGGTAGTGGCACAAACAAGGTTGATCTTATTCAGGCGTTTTTTTTAAAATTCAATCTGTTTAAGAGTATTTTGTGTTCATAAAGTAAAGATAAGATTTAAAGCAAAATATATCAAATTCCAAAATACTAGTTTTTTCAATTGCTCTTTTATATTAATATTTTATTACTATTGTATATTAATTAGGTTTTTTTTGTTGCAAACCTTAATCTTATTTCATACAAAATAAGTACACATATAATTATTATTATTGTTATGCTCACAAATGTCATTAAAACACATAGTCAAAGTTACACAAGTTTAAAAATAAAATTTGATATATGATCTATAAAGTAGTGCTTTGTTTCTGAACTGCAAATATATGTTTATGTAATATAGCGTGACATGTGACAAGGGAGGGAGAGAGGGTATCGTAAAGTGTGACACTTTGTGACAAATGGGGGAAGGGGGGTCAAAAATATTGAAAAAAAGTGTGACATCATTTATGGACAGCCCCTACGTTCGATTATTATAATATCTATTTTTATTAAATGTTAGTATCTAGTTTAAACTGACTCCCAAAAACATGGTTCTTAAAAAGAATTTGGCTCTCAAAAAGAAATCTTAATCGTTGTACTGCTGATCTTTGGCTCTTTTGATTAATGAGTTAGCTGACCACTGCTATAGACGATGGGCTTACATATAAGCAAGCGTGCTATGAAGCAAGTGCGCTTACCATAGTGTTGAAATTACCAGTATAAAGTTCGCAGTAGATGCGAGAAAGTTAATCTGAGTGATTGTATTATTTTAATTATCATTGAATGAAACACATGTTTCAATTGTTTCTAATTTAGTTAAAAATCTTGTTAAATTCTGTTGTATTTAATCCATTCAGATTAAAAGTGAGCAAAATAGTATTAAAAATACAGAGAATGGTTTGTCTATATTCAGTTTTAAAATTAGATTAATATTTTAATGAATAAAATCTAATTTTGTGGTCTTATCCGTGCTTTATTATGATATGAGCATATGATTAAATAGGCGTATGAAGTGTAAATGCTCTACATAGATAACGAAAACTTAGGTAAAATGTAAAGGAGTGATTTCTATAACTTTCAATACAAAAAAAATAAAAAAGTTTTTTGCACCATAATTTTTTGAGGAGGAGGTCTTATTTTTTCCATTAATCATACTGAATAATAGTAAGAATATTACACAAATCTATGATTATATAGCATTCAAGCAATGAATCTATACTTATAAAAGAAAGTGTTTGTGCGCGTGTCTGGGTGTCCAGACGAATCTATCGCACTTACAGCCCAGAAATTTGGTATTCATGTAGTCGTAATAGAGCCTCAATGCTCTTTGAAGCCTGAATTTCAAAATTTAAAGTAGAAAATTTCTTATTTAATATGCTGTTGTTTTAGATAATTTTTCCCACGGATTTGTCCGTAGAATCGTTTCTGATGTCCGTAGGAAAAAAAAAATATATATTCAATATTCTACTAGGATATTAAATATTCTAGTTCGCATTAGTAATATTCTTATTCCAATAGTAACTCTTATTTTCTACTTATATTCTTAATTTCTTACTTTAATTAATTTTTAATAAAAAATATGGATGTCAAAACAAACCGTAGAAGAGTGATATTCTTACAGAAATACTCTATGTAAATTAGAATTTTAATCACATTTATAACCTATTTAAACTTTTTTATGAATGTCCAGGAATTTGTTTCTTATGATATCCCTTGTGTCTTAATTTCTTGAGGACCGCGGTGACTTAGTGGTAAAGTCTCGGCTTCGAGTCTAAAGGTTCGAAACCCGATTCCACTGAAGATCCGTCACATAGGTGTTCCTGGCGCAAGCAGAATCTGATGATGTGGTGCAAACATCCTCCCGATGCTGTGGCGCGGAAGCTTGGAGAAGGGGTGTCAGTTCAGGTGTCGTCCTCTTCATCTGACAGCTATTCACAATTATGATGTCCGCCCCAAATAGCACTTGTCTTGATTCTAAACGGGTCGTTACAATGGACGAGTTTTCTGTTCTGTTTATTTACGTTAAAATGCCTTAACTACGTAATTCCGGTGTAATGCTAAGTCAATGGAATCTTCAAAGCGGAAGCCCAAAAGTAATGAAAATAGAGTCATGGTTTTTAATGTAAGTAAACAAAACAGAAAACTCATCCATAACTAAAGCTAAACTTAATTGCTTGCTTTTCGATAAAAACAAAAATATTTTCTAATTTTTATTACACTAATAAAAGTTTATTTAAAAATCTTTTATTTTTATTATTTTCTACTTTCTATTCTTTAATACATGCATAATTTATGATTATAAATATTGTGGAATCTAAAAATTAACATTTCTCAAAATGACTACTAGATGGCGCCAACTGTACAAAATCGATATTTAGTTAAATTAATACATTAATTAATAATTAAGAGCTCCAAATTTATTAAAATATTGTATCGTCGCCGGGATGCAATAACTGTACGACATTTCAGAACTCTAGTACATCCAGAAGTGAGTGAAAAATCGATTACAAAATTCCACTTATACAAAGATGAAGCATTTAAAGGGAAAACGCGGTTTAAAGGCTAAAAATCATGCATCCGAGATTCTAATTTCGTTATTTTCAAATTTTTTGTGGTAATAACTGGAACATTTCTCTCTTATTTTAAATAAGAACGGTCGAAACGCCCTTTTTTATTGATTTTTAATTAATTGTTTTCCTGATGAGTTCAAAGGTTTTCTTCGCATATCCGTGGCGAAATATTCTTTCTATTAACGCGAAGCCGGTCCGAGAGGGTCTGAACTCACAAAGCCCAGCCGCTGACTGATATCTTTAATTAATTGCATTGATATCTTAAATGAAATCAAAATTTGTCGCCGAGTTTTGTCTCCCAGGATCTCATTATAACAAATAATACAATATTTACTTAACTCTGTCAAGACAAATTTTTTAAAAAATTGCATTGGTTTGAATGTATGCAGATGTCCCGTCAGTCTCGAAAGAGATAAAAATTATTTATTTGAATTGTATCCAAATATTGTTACTTTTCAGAAAATTATATAGACATTACCAAATTATATAGATTTTTCTCAAGACTGAAAATAATAAAAATTTATTTGAGATCTAGCATTAGTCAAGAACGATTAACCCTTTATAAGACCACTTTTTCTAGTAGTGGTATAATAAAATCACTTTCGTATTGATATTAATTTAAGAAAAGAAATTCATTTAGCTTATTGGATGGCATTTTTTTCTTAATTAATTTTATTAATTAATATTAATTATCAAGTCAAGACACTTCGTTATGGTTTGAAATAAGAAATTGGAACATCCAGAATTTTGTTTCATCAAAAAATTTGGCGAGAACTTACGCCAACCTTAAAACATTCATTTAAAATTGATGAACTTGGTGGGAAGTATATTTCCCACGGTCTTAGAAAGTGTTAACTTCCTTAGCCATTTTATCCATCGAATCTGAACTAACCAAAAAAACTAAATTATGATTATATTATAAATGAATTTGCTATAAAGAAGTAAGAAAATGAAACGAAAGTCGCATATTGTAACCGTATTCTAGTAAGTCGCACACCAAATTCTATTTTATAAGTTTATTAATAAATTATCTTTGTTATCTGATATATAAACGATGTTTGTTTGACTGAAATGCTAACTTCATAAAAATAATTCAATTATTTACCATTATCACTCATTGCTTACGTCCTTACTATACCAAATTGTGAAATGTAATAAGTAGCAATAGCAATATAATTTTGGTGTACGAAATTTGCTTCAAGGTCCCGTAAGTCAACTTTGCACCATGCCCCGCTTTTGTTCGGCCGACCCTATACCCATTAGCTTTCACATATCTTTCCAGTCTTGACTCGGCTAGGAGCCAAATGAAGATTAATGATTCCAAGAATCATGAAAATTATTTTACGC
>BGPR01009631.1:18242-56563 GCA_013235015.1 Araneus ventricosus
CCCCCCCCCCTATAACCTATCTGTCTTTAAGTTATTTTATAAATATGTCGTTTTTGTTCTAGTAGATACGTAAAGTGTTTTTATGTGAAAACATTAATCTCATTCATATTTTCTTTGAAGCTGTAATCTTACGATTTTTTTCATTTTATTTATTATTGGATTTTTTAATATCATTTAAATAATAGGCTCAATCCATCTGAAACAGCTCTACGAATTAATATATATATTTTCTTTTAGTTTTATTTGAAGCTATAAGTATTCGTTCTCAGAAGAAATTATATTATTGATAGTTCTTACTAATTAATGTAAAGCAGCACCTGTAATGTAAAAGGTTTCAGTTTATTGACCTCACTCGTATTATTTGTTTAAGCTGAAAGCGCGTTTTGTAACAGAACAATTTTTCTACCCACCTATTCAGCAGATAAAGAATTGCAGCTCAAAGTACGGGAACTTTTATAGGAACAAATAGTCTTAACTAATCAATCAGAGTTATGTAAACATTGAATATCGTGCTTTGTAAAGTGTGCCATTTAAAAAGAAGGTTACATTTGGTCAGCTGAATGCTCGGCAATCCACAAAAGCCATTTAAAATAATGCATCATGAGAGCCACTGACCTTCAATTCAGTGTACTGACGTTATTGGAACCCTGACGCAATCATCTCAAAATGAATCTTAAATCAACGGGTTAATCAAATTCAGTAAAATTCTCTGATTCGATTTCTTTGACAAACGAAAAAACAACTCCTAAAGAAACAAGTTGAAACAATTACGTATTTACGTACGTTGAATTTTTACGTACTTTATTTGAAGTATTTTATTTTTAGTTCTTCTTCTTAGTTTATGTGATAAAACGATTTCCTAACAGTTACTAGCATCAGAATGAATAAGGAATTTTTTTAATGTTTTTCTTAGCATAATGCAAGTAGTTTTTAGAAAGTTTCATAAAATCTGAAAGCTACAAAGCCATTCTAATTTTAATAACCGCACCTGACTTAAGAAACATTATCAATATACCCAGGAACTTTCCTGCGCTTATTATAGTTTTTGGTAAATATACCTACTTATTTTCACCATTCTCATAGTTTAATATTCTGCTACATTTTATACATCTATATTTGTGAATGTCCTACATTCCACTATAGAGCAATCGATACCGTTATAATCTGAGAGTCAAGGAATGTGGTTAGGCTTATTATTCATGTGGTTAGGCTCATTATTATTTAAAATTCCTGAAAATGTAATCATCAAAATTCCAAATAGTTCTTCGCTTCAGAAATCGAGATAAATATGATTTTGAGATTAACATGAAAAGTGCACTAAGTAAAGGCTAGGAATGATAAGATACGGAGATTAACAGATTCGATTCACATGGGATTATTTGTAAAATAAGCATCACAATTTGAAACTGCTCAAAGACTGTCGAATTTAGTTATTTTGAACTATGATTGGATGGCGGCACCTTCTCTCCAAACTTCCACACCAGCGGGATGGCGTTTGGCCCGTTACGTATGATTTAGCGTGCAACATGCCCACATACACGGCGGATCTTCAGTTGAATCGAGTTTCGAACCTGGAACCCTCTGGTCCCGAAGCTGAGACCTTACCCACCGCGGCCTAGTATCATATATAAATGGCTGGTCTTCGGTGGAGTCGGCCTGGAATCCGCGGTCCTTCGATCTGAAATATGAGACTCTGTTCCTCCGCAACTAATACATAATAGAAAATACACTAATGTATTCTCTGCTTTTGAAGCTTTTTCCAAAGGAGGAAAAAGCCTTGAATATGCATTTCTTTCCACAGAAATTCAGCATAGAACCTTTAACAGTATCATTAAATAAATTTATATACAATTTAAAACGGAATAATTTTATTTTGCTAGTGTTGTTTGTACGTAGTTATATTCTAACTTTAAGATTGCTTTTCAACTCGTTTCTCGGAATTTAATTGCCTTGTAATTTTCCAACTGATGTATATTTGACGACAGTGAATTTAAAAGTTAGATATGTAGAAGAAGTAAAAGTGGTTTGTGTAGAAGTAGTAAGCGTTTTGGTTAACAGAGTAATAATTTATAACGTTAGATAACAGTTTGAGCCCTGAATTGAATGCGTGACTGTGCTACCATGTGGCTGATACATAAAAATAAACAACAAACAGAGGTAATTTATTCAGTATCCTTAGAAACACCCTATCTGCACCCTATTTTCACCAAAAGAGGGAAAAACCTTGAAACTATATTTCTTCCCATATAAATTCAGCTACACATTTCAGCATAGACCTTTTAATTGCATCATTAAATACATTTATTCTTTATGTTAAAAGGAAATAGTTTTATCTCCCCAATATACTATTTCACTGTAATATTCTACTTTATGATTGCTTTCAAACTCCATTTTCGGAATTATATTGTCCTGCAATTTTCCTATTCACATACATTTGAAGATAGTCAGTTATTTTAAAAGTTAGAGAAACAGTAAATATTTTTGGGGTTATTTGGTAATAATTTACAACGTCAGATAACAATTTGTGTCCGGAATTGAAGTGGTTGGACTTCATTTAAATTGACTCATTTGGGGCAATTCTTTCTTATCCTAGTACTAAAAGTGGTAATAGTTGAACCCTTTATTTCCCGACAGGCACTTACAAGTACTACTTTATTCAAGCTTATATCTTCGTAATTTGACCGTCTTTCCTCACAGTATTCACAAAAACGCGAGGAATGTAGTTCCGACAGATAGCACATGAAGGCAAAAATTAAAATTTTTAATTACTAATCGAATTAATTAAATTATTTTGTTTAATTAAAAAATTCCTTCCTAAATTCAATTTCATTAAAAAATTCATCTTTCCTGGGGTTATTCTGAATTAAAACGTATCTAATGATGCCAAGAAATGAAATTGAAAAGTTGATGGTAGGTTAATTCGGTAAATAGAGGGTTAAAATATCCTATTACTTTCAGATTCCAATTTGTTTTTTTATAAATATAAATAAATAGGCTGTCCCCAAACGAGACTGTTATTTCCAGCAATGTTATCTGGCGATCCAGTTCAGCTCATTAGCTAAGGATAGAGCTACGAGGTAGTTCAAGTAAAGAAAAATATAAAGAAGAGAAATTTGATAGAAGTGCAGAATTTCATCCTCCAGATTTATTTTGCGAGTAAGTTTACAACAATCATTCATTGTCGCTGTTTATATCATCATGTTTCTGCTCCCCCTCGAAGTACCGACCTGCACAGAAGAATTGAGGACCACCTTTCAGTTATGTAGCATTGGAGCAGGGGTGATACACAGATGCTCTGGGGGCAGCCTTAGAGGGCGATACGGAGACAAAATCTTAGTGTGCTTAAGGAACTTTTAAAACCTAAATCTGATGAGGGGGCGAGAAAATAATAACATGCCCGGGCGCCATTTACACTTGTTAAGGCACTGATGACGGCAAGGGGCGAAAAAATCATATTACACCTCGGGCGCCATTTATCCTCGATACGTCACTGAGACCTAAGCAAGAAAGAATACGGTTCAAGTACAAGCTGATACTTCGAAGAGGAGTCCAAATTTTGGGCACAGAAAACATCTAAATATTGATTCTTTGTAGCATACAAAATATAAAAAAATATTTAATTAAAAAATTTCTTTCCTTGTATAATATTAAGTTGAAATTGTCAATCATACTGATTTCATGAGCCTAAGAACAGGACAACCATAGTCATTATAAAAATCTACATTGCTATATTACTGCGACAGAGGGGAACGATATAACAAAGGGGGAAGGGCATAACAAATCAAAATGTTTAAAATTATTAATTATTGAAGCCAAAATATGAAAAAAATACATCCAGTTAATACAAAAATGTAATGTCTCCCTAAAAATAAATAAATACTCATAAATAACACAAAAGAATTTTGTTTTTAATTTTTTAAAATTCCAAATTTCGTCAGAAGTTGGTGATAATTCATCAAAAATCACTGATAAAGGTATGATTAAAATAAACTCTACTATAAAAATATTGCCTATAAAAGTGAATGAAAATTTTAGATACATATGACTTTCTGAATGCAATTTAACATTTAATCTAATCTTGGTTCAAGTATTGTCTCCAAATCTTATTTAATGCTTAGTTGTGAACGCATCACTAGACATATCAAGTGACTAATACAACACAATTAAAAATTCTGAAGACTAAAATAACATAATAAAAATTTATTGGCAACACCATAAAGAAACACATCTGTATTTTTTAAAAAACATAATGAAGAAAAGAAACACTTTTTACCAATAATCAATAAATTCATCAACATATGATTATAAGTGTGGATGTGCTTTACATTGACTCTCTCAAATATTAAAAACATTTGAAAGAAAGAAACATAAAAGTTGTTTGAATGCGTATTATAAAAAGCTTTCAGTAGAAAAATTGAAGTTCAACTGAAATTAAACAACAAATTCAAGGGATGAAGTTGATTGTTTGATATAAGGTTTGAATAGAGCAAGGACTGTATTTTCAATAAAAATTAGAATTGAAAATGATAAATAATTTTAAATGGTCCAAATTAAAGTTTTTTCGTAGGAAACTACGAATTAATTTGTGCAAATATACTTTTCTTTCCTGATTTTTTCATTGCCAAACGTATTTAGGAAAGCCGCTCTTTTGAAACACAAGTGAAAACCAGTTATCCTTCCTTTGTGTTCAACGAGGACAAAACTCGCTTTTGGGTCAACTAATTCAAAGTTCTTTGCTCATAATGGCGATTTCGATAGAGGAAAGCGTGCGGAAGATTTTTCTGTTTCATCATTTTTCCACTTCACTGTATTTTGGCACAAACGTGATGTACAGAATAATGATCACTGGAGTGTGCTACTGACTGAATAAACATTACTTTAAAGCATTTACAAAATTTCATTGCTCAACTTCGCAATTTACTGGCAACATCCAAAAATAAGACTTCTTTTCGATAAATAAAATATCAAAACTGTTTTAAGGTAATGGTTAAGAGTGTGGTGTCCTCCAAGTCGAAATGAAATTACATCGTGCAAATATATTGTCAAATCATTTAAGTTATCTATGGGTTCACTGCATGATGGAAATTAAGTTAAGGCTGTATGTTGAAAAAACTATCTACTTCAGTTGTGCATTTTTTGTAAATTGTAGGAAAACGATTGCTTTCAATCTATGTCACTATGGGATTGCCAGAATAGTTTATGAAGATCAGCAGTGGCGTAGCGAGGGTAAGTGGCACCCGGGACATAATATGATTTTTTCGCCCCCCCCCTCCAATCATCATTAGTGGTTTAGCTTGTGTGAACGGCTCTCGGTATACGCCATTTTTCTCCTCTGGATAAGGCTTTAAAAAGTGACATAACGCACGAATGATTTGTCACAATGGCCAATGGCGCCCGGTCATAATATGATATTTTTTTACCCCAGCCGTCATTAATGACTTAGCAAGAATAAATGGCACACGGAGAATGAAATTATTTTTATACCCCTTTATCATATTTTACTTTAAAAAGGCAGTAATGTTTTGATTCCATGGTCTCCCCCTAAGACTGGTGCCCGGGGTATCTATACCCTCTTGTCCCCCGGTCGCTACGTCACTGAAGATGGTAACTGACAGTCCAGTATAGTTGATTCGATTTACTCTGGGCATGGCATTTAATTTTTGAGCACTTTTAGATCATTCTAAGAAATTTCTCCACTCCAAACCTAGGGTTTTATAATGCATTGCATTTTATTAGTTTAGCTAGATTGCCATTCCATTTTGAAGCTATGCAAGGGCCATTTTGGGTTGGACCTTATAATTTTGAATCGTGGTTAAATATCGAGAACGATATTAACACTCTTTATTCTAGTTCGATGTACAAAACAAAATAATTTAAAAAACTATTAACAATAACTCATGCGACTTATATAAAAAGAAATTGAAACAATTTTATTTTCCAAAGTACATGGAAAAGTTTTCTGTTTTTTTTAAAAGAAAAATGCGCGTTCTTTTGGAAAAATTTATTCACACCAAACGCTTTTCTAACAAATAAATATTAATTCCATAATCTACATCTGATACTCCTTTATGTAGAATTTACCTTATTTATCAGCCCTCGTCGATCCACTCACCCAAAGGGTTTAGAGCGTTTACCAGTCAACGGAGAAATGGAATTTACCTTATGCTTTTTAGATTATTTTCGCAATACCTTATTTCTGCAAAGTAAGAGAGCCGCGATGATTTGATGGCAGAATTTCTGGTTCGAGACCCGACTCCATCAAAAATCTGCTGTGTACGCGGGTCTGGTGCACATTAAATCCGCACGAGTCAAACGACCTCTCGCAGATCCGATGTGGTTGTTCGCAAAGAGATGTGCCAGCTCAGATGTCGTCCTCGTTATCTGAGCATTTTTCAAAATCGCGAGCTCCGTCCCTAAGTAGCCCTCGCCTAGCTTCAAAAAGTAAAGTTTATCTAATTGAACTTATCTGTAAAACTTGAAACTGAACACGAGTTTTAATAAACTACTCGAGTTTGTAAGTCTAAGCACTACCTTAACTTATTTTAACCTTTTTTTCTCTAGTTCCTTGAAACTCGTAGTTTTCAAGAACCAAAACTAAAATTCATTTCTTTTTTATTCTGTGCAACAAAATCTCATTTTGCTGTACAATAGGTGGCTTGGATTCAAAACATAGTTGAAGTAGAAAAATTGTTATTATCAATAATAGTACATAAATAATAATAAAGTCTCACTTGTTTTTATCTATTTCGTTAAGTTAAATTCATTTTTCTGCTCGTAAATTTCTGATCAACACGATAAAAGTGCTAATGTTAGGAAAAAATCTAGGTTATTGCCGAATATTTTTTAAAAGCATTTAATTTGCAAATAATTTGAAACTGAAAATTGTAATGTTAAATGTCATCAGCTGTGATGTCTTAGATACTTTTAGATTTCGCCTTATTATAGCAATCAAGCTTTAAATCAATAAAATCTGCAGTTTTACGAACCACTCTCACAGGAAACTTTCTACTTGGATGTGTTTTAAAATTTACACTACATATCATTGAATGTCTGAGATTTTTATTCCAAGGAAAAGAAAAAGAGTTTAGTTCAGTTATATTAACATTCCGTTTCGGAGAAACATAAGGTCCAGTTTGGGACGGACCTCGTAATTTTGAACTGCGGTCATATAACGACACCTGAGCTGGCACCCACCTCTCCAAGCTTCCGCACCACACCAGGGGTAGGTTTGACACAACAAGAGGTCAGATTTAGAGGGCAACAGATGTGTATACGCATTAAACAACCGACAGAATTACGATTCGAGCCAACATTGCCCGCTTTTAAAGACCAGACAATCCAATCAAGCCATTGCTTCTAAGGGAGGCTGCTTATCAAGCTTTAAACACTTGAAGAAAAACTAATATCTTATGTTAAATTAACAAAATATTAAATGTTCTTGCACAACTCACTCACTATTTGTAGTGCTTTATACATGCCAATGACTAAGTAAGCAAGAATTACCTTAAAAGTCTATTTCACAATTTATCAATCAATAAATTAAAGTTGTATCATTTAATTTTTCAACTATTTCTTCAGCATTTAAATTACAG
The DNA here is from genome assembly GCA_013235015.1 of Araneus ventricosus. Lineage (NCBI taxonomy): Eukaryota > Metazoa > Arthropoda > Arachnida > Araneae > Araneidae > Araneus > Araneus ventricosus. The sequence goes on from BGPR01009631.1 coordinate 25,835, forward strand.
GCCTATTGGTTCGCCTATAATACATTTCATTGCAAATAGGACTAAAATAAAATCCATGAGCCCACCCCCCTTCGCGATAGATTTATAAACGCCTTTAAGATTATTTAGCTTGAACTTTTCTAGTTTATTTATAAAAATGTGAACGGACTTGAAATTCACGCATTGATTCGTTGTTACAATTAATTTGATGCAGACCAGCTGCAACGCGGGTCAGACACTTAGCGAAGGTGCTAGTCGCATGTTCCTCAGCAAAGAACAATGATGTGTAAGTTTGTTATTGCTGTATAATTCTACAATGTAAATTCACGTTGTCATTATTGTTATGCTGTTAGTAAGTTTGCATCAATGAAAAGCTCACTTAATAAACTGAATGGAATATGAAGGATTACTTAATCTGTCATAAAGTACACTTTATAAATTATTCTGTAACAGACAAGTTTTGATATAAATACTGAAATCCTGTTCAAAAATAGCATACTTATAATTTTATTTTAGTTTTTAACAAGCTCTGTAAACTTGTCCTCTTAACCTTGTCACAATGTCTAGATAAAGTAAAATATGTTTCTCCTATCGAAATTTGCGGACATATTTTTTTTTTTTATCTAAGTAGAATTTATGATTATATAAAATGAGAAAAATGTTTTCGGAAACTGATAGCCTCAAATATTTCTCTTCAAGGTTTGCGCAAACGCAGATAAAAACGAGATACGGGCCTACCAAATATTGTTCGACAAGCAAAAATTTGTCGCTAATTTATGTATCATGCTTGATTGACCTATGCACTATCTAAAAGTTATTTTGTTTTTGCCATTCACATCAATTGCCTGCTATTAGCCCTCGCTGCATTTTTGAGCTAAACAACATTGTGTTACAGCATTATAATTATATTTAAAAAATGTTTGCATACAATTTAATTTTCTCAAATACCGTTTGATTTTAATTAGATAAAGAAAAACGGAATTTTCTTCCCATTTATACACTTCACTCGTTGAAAGTTACAGGATTCGTTACACAGAAAAATCTTCCTCAATATCTTTTGAAGATATTAAAAATATACCAGATACTCTTAACAAGGGCAGAGAAAGCCAACTGAAGGATCCTGGACCTAAAATTCCAAGAAGACGCTAGTCTTATTCTTCTCTTTCATCACTTATGGTGTGTGCCTACTGCTTTTAAGTTTGAATAAAGTGTGGAATATTGTGACCGAATGCCTGAGCGACCTACAAGGTTAAAAATGAATGTGTATGAATCCAACATATATATGCCAAGATTTTGGTGTTAATAAATCGTTAGTCATCCCAAAAAATATTAAAAGTAGCCTTCAAACAGTTTTTAAACAATGGTGTAGACGCAAAGCAAGCAGTGCCGGAACGTTCTAATTTGGGTGACAAAAATCGCGCCGTTTTAAGGAGGTTTTTACAATTTTTTTCTTATTTATTTCTAGTTTTAAAAAAAGCTGTGCCTGGACGGTGTTCCGTCTCCACTACACCTGTTTTTATACTGGTAGATTAATAGAGTTACTTAAATAGAGATAAAATATTAGATTAATATTTTTAGATATTTTAAGTGGTCCCAGGCCATGACCATTTTGGAGCGCGAAATTGTACATACCACCAATGAGTGTCCAATTGCAGGAAGAGAGTGTCAAATTTGCGGCTGGCTTTAGCATAACTCTGAAGCAGGGAATACCGCCAATTAGAAGGAATGCAATAGATAAGTAATTGCTGATTTTCTGTTTTAAATAGGCTTGCGAACAGCCGACCCAGCTGAGATAGCAGAAATTATAGTAATTATTCTTTGAAAGGCGCAGATAAAATGGATTTATTACATATATTATGTCCTATCGTTTTATCTTTATGATAATCAATATAATTTTGCACCTTTTCAACGGTAAGATATGATTCAGTTTGCTATTTTTTATAAATAGCAATAATGAAATGATTTTCATAACTACAAAATATTAATTGGAGTACAATAAAGTTTAATATTGCAGAAAGTTTAACAGTTATGACAAAGTTTAACAAAATACAATGCTCTTACAATAATTTTTATTTAAATGTTCTGTGACGAGGGATTTTTAATTAATCAGTTCAGAATATGATGCAGTTCTTTTTTTCAGAACAGTGTTTCAAAATATATATATACCGTGAATACTTTTAAATTCATCTGAATAGTTTTCTGATATAGATGGCTATATTGTAAATTGGCATTGTACGAATAACGAAGTTATCTAAGAAGCAGCTATAGATTTATAGATTTTTTCCCCCCAAATAGCTACAGATTTATTGCGTTTTGGAGATTCTGGTCACTTATTGCTGCGGTAGATAGAGGTTCATAGGTAGAGAAAGTTATGTTAGGGTAGTATACTCTAAGGAGACAATGGCATAGCGAAAAAAATGGCGACCAGAGGCCTAGGTATTTATTCCCACCCCTCCTCCCTGTCTCATTCGTCGACTTCTGGCTTTAAAAACATAAAATAAACACAAAAGTATTGCCTCCATGGCACTCCCAACCCTCCTCCAAGGCACATCCACAACCCCTTTACCACCCTTCTCTAAGCTACTGACAAGAGATATTCCATTCCTATCAATTCATATGCGTAATTCAAAGATATAAGTTAAGACCACAAAAAAGAGGGAAATTTTAATTATAAAATATAACTCTAGAGACCGGAAGCATGTAAAAAATGTCACAAAATTTTACTTTTCCTTGACATATAAACCAACCGTTCATCATCATAACATTTCTTTTTACACCTCGTTTATTTCGCAGCGACTCTAGGAAGATGAGCATTAAGGTTCTCATAATAATCACATTTCAACTAAAATTTTTACATTGAATATTCTCAATTAAATTACTCTAAGTTTTTATTCAAAAATTTTTGTTCTCAAATAATTAAGAATTATTAAATTTAATTTCACGGCTTTATTTTTTTGTTAAATTAAATTTAATTTCTGATTGAGATAATAGAGGTTACCTAAATAATAATTCTATAACCTCTCTGCATTCAAGTATTTGGGTTGGTATTGGTATTGACAAAACAAAGAATTATTCAACTATCACAGAATATTTACTTTTACTTGTACGGAAAAAAAAACCCAAGTTATAAGCAGGAATGGCTCTAGAATTTGCCCGACCTGCTGTATGGGGGGGACGAGTGTAATGAAATTGGTCTCAGATTTTAGCCAGATTATTATTTATCAACTACAGTTGAATACCCCGAACAAAAATTTTCCCCGATGGGGGAGGGGGAAGCACAGCATCCCCGTTCCCCCCTCTGGCGCCACCCCTGGTTATAAGATTAGCATAGAATAGAACTTTCCCAATGGATTAAATATATATATATATATTTTACACTGTGAACAGCTTTTGACTCTTTCATTGTAACAATTTAAGACAACTTGTTTAATGTTTGAATACTTTTGTCTGTCTTTGACTGCAATATCTTGACCATTGATTATTATAAATGACAGGATTTTTATTATTATTATTATTAACAGGCTGTTGATGTGCACTCATAAATAAAGTTACACAGAGCATATTTAATGGCAAAGAAGGCATGCCAGTACACTCTCCATGCAGTTTCTGACAGAAAAGTGAGAAAGAGATTTAACAAAGAGAATAAATCCCAAACGATGTCCGATTTCATATCAGGGTATTTAAAACAGGTTAACCGGTAATTTTCACTTTCAGGTGTTCCGTGTTTTTGATCGGTCATCAGCCTTTTTCTCCAAGTTGTTGAACTTGACGTGTCAAATTTCGATTGTGGCGTCCTCTACCATCCGAAGATCCGCGGAAGTCATTTAAATGATGCGATATGAAATCACATTTGGCACTTTATCGCTGTATTAAATGTACTCTATTTTTACAGCAAACCCTTTGCCGTCTTCTTCTTCCGTGTTTTCCGATGAAGCCCTAGAAATGCTACATGAAATAATAAAAGTAGTTAAGAACAGGAACGACATGAAACCTTGTGATAGTAAATTCGTTATCACAAAAATTTATTTTAGTCTCAAATTCAACAGCGACAAAAATATTAAAATTTTCTAATTTAGTTGGGAAATAATGGAAAAGTGTATGAAATATTTTTAGAAAATATGCTTGTTCAATATATCTAATAAAATGATATTTTAAAGGTTTATATTTTAAGAAATATTAATCGAATATCGGAAAATAATGCTCTGCTTTTACCGAAGTGTATGGCTGCAGTTGATTTACGGATGTAAACTTGGCGACACTTGCTACAATTTGGCTACTTAGGCGAGTGTTTTGGTGTAAGAATATGCTGAACAGTATAGTGCAGAAATGGAAGGGCGATGATGGAAATTTTAATGGTTTTCTCTACGCATGGAAGAAAACTAAAGCTGTGTGATATCTTTAAATATGCATATTTATTTGTGAACTTAATATTTTGTATCTTAATTTCTGTCGAAACTGCCGCAGTAGCTTCCTATCAATGTCACGATGTACAATGCGTTCACGGAGTTTGCAGAGAAGGCCGTTGCGTTTGTGATCAGGGGTGGCAAGGGAATGGATGTCATCGGTGTGGTGGTCGGGTTAAGTAAGTTCTAATTTATTTAAAGTATTATATTTCATATAGTGATCATAAAAAATATATTTATTGTGTCTATGAAATTCTCTTATCCATTGTCTGAGAATACAGGAAACATCTTGGTTATGGTGCATCAGATGTTACAAAAACTTGTTTTTTAACAGCATTTCTTCTCAAAATTGTCAATATAATACAATTGCAACGTTTTTATAGCCCTTTTTGACGATTCTGTTGTGCGGCGAAGTATTATTCTATAAAAGTTACAAATGTCAAGTAGTAAATGTCTTTGTTTATATGTTGCATAGTCGTTCAGATTTGTTTATGTCCAAATTTTCTAGCTCTCTTTAGTTCATTTAGTCCTTTCGTAACTGTTGTGACGATTTCCTAAAATTGTGACAAAAATGTCTTATTCTGGCTGATGAAATACGGCCTGAACGTTGTTATAATTGTCAAAAGGTAGATGTAAACAACTTGCGATTGGGGTCCTATTTGCCTTAATCTGAAATTATTTGGTGGCTTATCCGATTAATTTAAATAAATTTTCATTACAAAACCTCTTTTTAAGTATTTTTAATTGAAATTAGTTTCTCATGAGAAAAAAAATTACTAAGTATTTTTTGAATTATTAAGTAACCAAGATCTGGTGAGTGTGAGGTATGATACTACACACAGATGAGGGGAAAAAATTGTTTGTTAAATAGGTAATTTTGTAACAGCTTTTGTAATATATCCATGTTTTGTTGTTTGGTTTTTTTTTTTTTTTTATCATTCAGTTTCTGAAACATATCTTCCTGAAGTTGTACAAATGGAGATATATGAAATAGTAGAATAATGAATGAGTCATTGTTACCTGATGATGCTTGGAATTGCTTGCTTATTAATTTTATGTAAATAGTTGGAAGCTTGTGATAATTGCTGATTTTTTTTTGTGTTGAAATTTGTATTTGTTTATTAGCTTTAAAAATAATAAACCTGTTTTCTTGTCTTGAGAACAGGTAAATTATTTCATTTATGCCATAGTTTGTTAGCTTATTTAAACAAACATTTTAATGTATACATTTTCCCACTATAGCTGTAAATAGCATTACTCTCTTAATTATGACTCGCTTTATTTTATTAGTAGGTCTATTGAGAATTACAAATTTACAATAGTTTCAAAGATTTTATACTAAATTATGGAAGTGTGGAAATTATGATGAAAAGTACAGGTTTTATAGTTTTTAATAGCCATAATGGTTACAGGCACGGGTGTATGTGGGCAGTGTTCTATATATTATTGTATATAAATTTTTTAATGAAATTTAAAGCACTTTGTTAAATCATGATTTCAAGGACAAAATTGCTTTTAATAAAAGACAAATTTCTGTCATTTGAAAAAGTATGAAATGATTAATCAAAATTATTACTGAATTTTTTTATAAACAGTTTATATAAAACAAGGAAAAATTTAACCATGATATCCATTTTAGTATATCAAGGCAAACAAAGCAAATTAATAACACGGATAAAAAAAAATTAATATCTATTATGTTTTTGTCAGTTTTTTTATATTGAATTCTAAAGAGAAAAAAGTTCCATTAAAATTTTTTTCTTACATTTTTTATTTTCCTGCTATGTGATACATTTAGGTCATGAATATGCATGCTTCAGTGATTATAAATAAAATAACTAACTGTAAGAAGTTCTACAGACTGAGCTTTTTTTAGTTAAGATACTTACTTCTCCGTTTTTTTTTTTTTTGCCTTACTTTTTAGGGCAAGAATGAAGATTCAGAACTTTGTTTTGAAAAATGATAAAAAATCACCAAGTCTGTTTTGTTGTATTAAAGATTTTAATAATTTTTAAGATTATCTAATCATTCTATATTAATAAAAAAAGAGTAGTATTTATTTGTTTAATGGTATGCATGAGGTTACCATACGTCCAGATTTCAAGCTCATGTCCGAACTAGTGTCTGGATTTACACCAGTTAATGCGTGGAGAGAAAAATTTGGCTGCAGTTGAGAAAATCTAACGTATTCGAAAAAGCTGACTCATTCCACCAATGCAACCGAATGTACACTGTTTACCTCCATTGTTGATGAGAAATTGGATAAGCCTCCTTATCCATGCCCCATTTCATACTGAAAATTAAAAGTCTCGACAGTTTTGTTTTTTATTAATATAATTTTGAATTACAAATGTTAATAAAAATTGCATCTTCTTTGTATTCTGACATCTTAAATTTTTTTTCCACTTCCTTAAACACTGTGCTAGTGTTATGAAAGATGTCTTTGGTAGGCAGCTTTTAGAATTTTGTACTTTTGACCCCAAGACCCTCCAATCCCCTCCCCCCGCATGTCCGAATTTCAACTGAACTAATTATGGTAACCCTAGGTATGCATGTTACTTGATTTTTATAATATTGGTGACTGTTTTCTTCTTTATAGAGATAAATGTAAAGGAAATCTAAGAAAATATTATGAAAAAAATTGAGGAATTTCTATTAACTTTTAAGTGGGAATGATGCTCTGTTCAAGTGCCGAGTAATTATTTTTACATGATATATGAAAGGTATGCATACATTTTTTCCACGAGTCTGTTTTAATCAATTTAACCTTTTCTTTACGGGTGCTGTAGATTTTCCACTAGCAGAATTTTTGCTTTTACAACTGCTGTTCCTGTAATTGATTCTCCCTCTTTAACTAATCTGTCTGCTCTATTCACTTGGCTGATCATTTCACTCCCTCATTCTATTCAGTCATCCCTTGTACAGTGGGCAGATTCATTGCAAATGAAGGTGCAGGGAGGGGGATAGTAACTCTACAGGCAGCTTGGGGAAACAACAGACCTTATTTTCCAATTATTTCATATAAGCGAGAAAGATGCTTTCCTGTTTGTTGCAAGAGATGGTTGAGCTCTTCTCTTACCCGTAATCTAAAGGTTAAGAAATGGAAACAAAATTTTAATTTCATTTAAACACTTCACAATGTTTTTGTTAATCTTTTAAAACGTGCAACAAAAAATAATCAATTCTTCAGAATTTGTTAAATTAAATTAGTACAATTACAGTGGTCAGTGAAGCTCTTAAAATATTTTGCAGTATTTCTTTATATAAAGTTTTTACTCTTTCAATAAACTCTTGTAAATTTTTCAGCAAAAATTTTGAATATTTGTCTTTGAATCTTTGTTTACTGAGAAGTCATTTAATAAAACATTTTCTGAAGGTTAAAATTAAAAAAAAAAAAAGGAAGTAGTATTTTTAGAAAAGAACAAAGAAACAAATGGTTACATTTTACACACTCATTATGTAAATACCCCTTTAGAATATGAAAACAGCATAAATGCATTTTTGAAAAAAAAAAAAAAAAAATGACTTGCGATTTCTACAACCAAGTTTTCAGTTAAGTAGCTACATATTTTTGTGAACTGTGGAGTCGTTTGAAAAAGTTAGTATCTCTAGGTCTGTTCTTGAATATATCAAGTATGCATTCAGAATGAATTATTTGAGAAATTTTACTCAAATAATTGATTTATTGATTTGAAAAATGGATTTAGGTAATTTGCATTGAAGAATTCAGTAAAAATAGAAAATAGGTATGCACATTAATGTGTAACTTTATTTTGTTATTTACCTAAAAACTTTTTGTCAAGCTTTTTTAAAATTCATTAGAAAGTAGGGAGAAAAACACAGTCCAAATGTAATGCTTTGAAACTATCTAGAAATAAAAGTTAGAGCCTGTGCAAATATAAAATTTTACTTTATGTGCAAACAAATTGTAGATTTATGTGATTTTTGGTTTGTTTAGATCTTGTGGCAGTTTAGAATGGAAGAATTTGTCTTCCTAGGATTGAAAGGGGGAAAAGTAACAAGGATGCTATAGCACAATGCTAAAACTAGTTTCGATTCATTATGAATTGCTTCATGCTTTAAAAATCTTCTTGTCTAGACTGGTGTATTTTTTTAATACATTTTATTAAAAACTTGTTTTTTTTAAAAGATATTGTAATTATTTTATCCTTTTTTATCATCAAGAATTTTAATTTTTTTAAAAAATTACATTAATCTTTTTTTACATAATCAAATAGATATTCTCAGTTTACTGTATAGTTTAGTATTTCATTTCAAGTATTAGTATTTCATAGTGTCTTATTATTAATAATGCACAACAGTGGCGAATTCGGGTCTGGGGGGGGGGGGGCGGCCGAGTCATAAAAATTTTGTATCGTAATGACGAATGTCAAACCTCATGGCTTATGTAAACCAAAACTCTTTAACTTTACCTCACTCTTTCCTCACCTGACAATAAGAATCATAAAGAACACTAAAATACTTTCGATAATTTACGCCTTTTTATTTTTGTAATTTGTGATTGTATTATTTTATTTTTCAGTTTTTATACTTATGTGTTACATATATTTTAGATACATAGTTGGCCTAGTAAAATTTGAATAGCAGATAGATTTTAAATCTACAATTGACTTTTATCCTGAATATCTGAATCTACTAGCTACAAATAACGATCCTCAAAATACAGTTCTTGTAAACCTTTACATTTAGATATTTAAAAACAAAATTTACTCAAATATTTATTAGGGATGTAACAAATAGTAATTTTGCCAAATATTTGGCCAAATTTCAGGTCGAATATCAAATTTTTAAAAGCATTTCACTTCTCCTTGTAAATGAAATATATTTCAAATTTTAATGAAAAAATTTTAAGATTCATTAAAACTGAGTTTTTATCATTTGTATCTTTAAAAAAATGTTAATATTTTTATGTATATTTGTAATATTTTAAATACCTTAATTCCAATAATAAGCAATTAGAAACCCTCTTCATTTTGGCTTGCTTCAAAGAAATAAAAGAGTCATCATTGCAGAACATGACAATGAAAAAACACAGAAGAAAATTGAATGAATAAATTAAAGTTACTAGAAGTAAATTCCTATTTTGATAAAGAACTTCTAATAGGTAGGATGGAGTGTCCGCTTAATTGGTGGGGGAAAAAAATGCAGAAAAATTTGCAAGAAAATATCTTTCGGCACTTGGAATTATTATATAGTGATCATTTATTTTTTGAAGCCGGTAATATATATGAAACCATATCAAACAGACTTCTATAAATGATGTGCAACATTATTAAATACTTTTATGTACAATGCAACTTAAAATTGGAAATATGTTATATTATTATAATAAATGTTACGGAATGTAATTCTGCCACATTCTTTGTTAAACATATTTTAAATAACATTTTTTAAAAAACAATTTATTCTGCTGAATATCTGTTTAGAATTTTGCCAGACTCAATATTTGGAAAAAGGGATGAATAGGCCTAATACTGAATATTCATTACATCCCTAGTTGGTATTATATGAGTATGGAACAAAAAACAACAGACTTCCTCCTGAAAATGCTGAAAAATTATTGTTCTTGCATCATAATTTCAGGCTTTGCAATGATAGATTATAAGTAACGTTATTAAATACACTTATGTACTATGCAACTTAAAATTGGGTAAATGTTAGAAGATCTTTTGATAATAAATGTAATTCTGCAATGTTCTTTACTAAATGTGTATTTAAAAGCACATTTGAAAAAAAAAACTGTTATCCTGAATATATTCGGGCGAATATCTGCTTGGTATTCGGCAAAAGGGCCGAATAGTTGCCGAATATTCGTTACATCCCTAATATCTATGATAACAGAAATTCATTTAATTTTAATACAAATAGGCCACCATATTAGAATAGTAATATTCATGTCTTGATTTTTTTATTATTAATTTTAAATTGTATGCATCGTAATAGCATTATAACCACCAATTTGACAGGTAAAATTGATAATGCTAAAAATTTTATAAAATGTGTTCCAAGTTATAAGCAGTGTTGTAGTTATAATACCAGAATGCCCTGGCCTGCATGGTACAGTTGAGTGGAGCATGTGATAGGGGAAAGGTAAGCAGATCACTGCACAGTAAAATATTTTTTTTATATTTAAAGCATATAATTGTTTTATCTGGCTACTGGAATTGTGAAATAAAATATCAACAATGAAACAATGTACTGATCATTCTCAGATGCAGAAACCCTCTGTGCTTTTGCACATGTGCGAGGTACAGTCAGTTTCACCAAAATAGAGGCAAAGTGAAAAATGGAGGGGGAGATGTTTACATTTTACTTAGCAGTATATAGAAACATTTTATTTTCATTTATTGATTTGTTATAAAGACTAACAAAAAAAAAACACCTAATCAGTGGAAGGTCATGACCTAACAAAGAATTCCGGAAAAGCATTAATCTTACTCATTGTCCGTCTCCCCTTTCTATAGTAAAATCATCCAAAAGTGCTGTCTCGGGTTTTTGAAATGAAGAGTATATGTTGAAACTATATTCTACACCCCTTCCCTTCTTTGCTCTCCAGTAGCTTATTACTTTTATTAATTTGAAATACAAATTATATTTTCAAGGGTAATGATAAGACAAAGATTATGCTATTTTAAGAAGGCATTTTATATTTTTTTTTCTTATTTCTCATTAAAAAAAATAAGCAGTGCCTGAATGGCGTTCTGATGCATTCTGGCTCCACTACACCACTAGTTATAAGAAATTTTTTAACTTCTTTTTATTTATATAAATAATAAATTCATAATTTCATTTAAAGAATTATCTTTATTTTGTGCATTTTTTTTTTTTACTTTCTCCTATAAGAGGTGGTTCCTGGTGAGTTGTATGCTGTAAATGCCAGAAGCAACGATTGTTTCCAGAATCTCAACAGATCTATTTTTCTCATCAGATGGCAGATACCATTCATTTTTGTTACAGTCGTCATTCAGTCCATGGTTACAAAAATACGTCTGGTCTTAAAGAGTTAATATATGTATATAGTTATTATTGTTTAAATATTGAAGCATTTAAACTTCATATAAAAGTAAAACTATTAAGTAACAGTATTTTTTCATTTAATTTATTTATTCTGTCGGTTGCTTAAAATAGATAGTGCCTTTTTTTAGATCATTCTCATAAATTGATAAAAAAAAATCATTTTTTTTTTTATACACATAAATAATTCTCTATTTTTCTAGATGTTATATTTATTTACACTGTTTTTAAACTATTAAATTAAAATAAAGTTCAATTTTTATGCTGACCAATTTGTGTTTTGTTATGGCATTATGTGGGATATTTTGCTATTGGATTATGAAATGTACCAGTGCAGAAAAGTTTCGTCTGGATATTCCAGATATTTTTAGTCTTGCTTTTTATTCAGATTTTTTTCTTTTTCTCTTCTTTTTTTTCTTCTAATTGAAACATTTTAAGAGGGACTCCTTTTTGATTTCTGCTCAACCAGCTTAGAGAATGGTTGCACCCTTAAAATCTTAGTTTAGCTATCGTACAGCCCTAAATCCGTGTAGCTTATTTGAAGTTCTTGAGAGTTCCAATTTTGGGTTGGCTTTTTCCATTCTTTATGTTTCTTGGGGGTTGCACACTTTTTAGAATTCTTATTATGTATCTTATTTCGATTTTGTTGAGAAATTTTTGTTTCTGTTATGCATTTTCCAATGTCTTCTTGGGTTATGCAGTACTATAATTTTAAGATTTGTTGAGTATAGGTATGTTAATTTTAACTAATTTGATGTAACTTTGTTAGACTATTAATTTGAGTGTTTATGGTGTAATTTAATACATATTTACTTGTGTATATATAAAAATTAGCATTAAATTTTCGAAGGAATAGATCTTTTTTTATATTGTAATTTTTGTTCAAAATTAGTTCAGGGTTATAGTGAATGACTTTTAATTTTACACAGTATCTTTAATATTGGACTTGTGCAGACATTGCCCATTTTTTTCAACTTTTGTACTCATAATCTAACTGAATTTAAAGCGATAAAATAAACATTTTCATGTAAAATTGAATGTTGTTTATTTTCAGGTTAACCAGGCCATCCGGATTCATTATAGATGGCACGGGTAATTACAGTGTGGATATGCAATGTACATGGCTTATTGAAAGCGATTCTCCCAATAGCACCATTAGACTGGAGATAGCGCATTTTGAAACAGAATGCAGCTGGGATCACTTGTATATATTTGATGGAGACTCTGTTTTTTCTCGTTTATTAGCAGCATATAGGTAAGTAGTTTTGGTGGATTTGACATTGTCTAATAGAAACAGGTAAAATTACACTTGCTAATAATAAAGCAACAAATAGATCTAAACTATATTTGTTTACTTTGTTTAACCCTGGATGGGTTGCACATTTGAAAGTTTAATTGTGGGTCTCATGGCATCTGACAGGCATTACCACCACCCTCTTTGCTCATTAATAATTGTACATATTTTAGTTTTATTGTAATAATATCCTTCATTTTTTTGTTTTCATATGTTTATCTATGTTTTTATTACATCTTATGCCATTTTTATTGGGGTGGAGAACATGTAATAATAAAATACTCAAAGGTAACTGATTTTTTTCAAAATATTATATCATATACATAAATATTTTTCAGGGTCTTTCAAGAATTTATTTCAGTCTCTTTAATACCATTTCAAACAACATCAATATGTGTATAAGTGAGAATAAATAGGGGAAAAAAATGTTATTTCACCAAACTTGCTTAGCTGTTAATGAGTTGGGTGATGTGGCATCTGGGAGGTTTCAACTTTGACTAAAACGCACACAACATGGCATAGATCATGATTGGAAATGGATAATTTCGGAGGGGTCAAATAAAATTCGCATGGCATCTGTCGGACACTAATGACCCCTCCAGGGTTAAATCTAGAATTATGTATTTTATATATTTTGTTTAAGATAAGAGATTAATTAAACATACTATTCTAGTACCAAATGAAAGCAGCCTGAAATCTTTTCAAAATCGATGTTAAATTACCTAATTTAAAAGCCTTGTTAAGCCTCCCTCCCATTTTAACAAGCTACAGGGTGTTTCGAAACTCATGGGCAAAAATTTAAGGGGCGCTAGAAAACATCTAAACAAGCAATTTTCACCATACAATGCATGGGCGGAGAGCAAGCGGTGAACCGCTAGGAGGTCTCCGTTGCTGTCACATGAAAGAATGAAACACCAAACGGATAGAGGAGGTACTAAATAATTTTATTGACAGCATGTGTGGCAAAATTACAGAAACTGCTCAGAAGAAAACATGAAGATTGTGCGTATTAGAAATGCCTTCACTAGTAAAGGTGCTTTCATCCATGATTACCACATCTGCACTAATATCAGGCTGCGCTGCTAGCTGTTACAAAAACCAACGTGCAAACTCGACACGTGGTGCATAATTTATAGGTATCAAGGCTTGCACTTTCTGTACCTGGTAGGGGTGCAATCCTTCGTCCCGTAGTACTCTCCAAACAATCGAGTGGGGCACATTTACAGCATGGGAAATTTCTTGCGTGCTAATATCCGCACGATCTTCCACTCTTTGCCGAATGTCCTCTACAGCTTTTGGCGTCCACACACTCCTGCCACGCCCTGTATCATGCATGCCAGTGACAAAGGATCTCGTTTCACACAGGCACTGATGCAATCGCTCGAACATTTTTCGGTCTGTCATGTGTCTTCTTGGGAAACGCTGCCTGTACAGTCTTTCGGCTTCCAAAGCGTTCCCATTCGCAAGACTATACATAAAATGCATGTCCGCCTTTTCCTGATTACTGTACGTTCCCAGGTCTTCTGAAATCCATGGTAGAAATGAAGACGTGTAAGAAAACTTGCGCTTTAAGCTTTCCATTACAGCACCGTCTAGCGGTTCACCGCTTGCTCTCCGCCCATGCATTGTATGGTGAAAATTGCTTGTTTAGATGTTTTCTATCACCCCTTAAATTTTTGCCCATGAGTTTCGAAACATCCTGTATTTACAACTAAAACCATTCAATTAGTTTAATTATTTTTATATACCATCATTCACTTAAATTGTAAATTGAATTTACGATTTTGTTCTTATTGATCTGTGTCAAATTGTGTTGTAATTTTAGACTGAATATGTTGTTGTTTTAGTTGATGAACTTTTCCTTCTTTGTAATGGTGTTTAATGAAATAGTAGTCAAACACTTTAGCATATAAAATGGGATTGATTATGAGAAATTCATTTATTAAATTTTGATATTTTAGTGTATATATTGTTAGTGTGTTATTTGATTATGTGCCTTGTGCCAACTAGAGAGATAAGTGAAAATCATTGACATAGTTTTACTATTGTTATAAACTAGCGCAAGAAATCGCCATATATGTTTATTGTATAAATTTTCTGTTTTCAGTTTTTTTTAACTGTAAGAAATTATCAATTTTTGTTTTTCTTACTAATTTCTTATGCTTTTTTTTTGAATTGGGGAAAAAAAAAAACGTTTAAAAAAAACAGTGCAGAAATTTTGCTGTTTTATGTACAATTTAATATCTTGGAACAACACTTTCTGTAACAAAGGAGGAAAAAAAATGCATTTTTTAAAGTGCATCTTTTAGATAAATTACCAAGGAGTTATTATTAAGCTCATCTTTTGTGCATGCGTTAAAATTCTTACATATTTTTTCTTATTTGTAGCTAGAAATGTACTAATAAAACATCTTATTCTCTAATATTTAAACCTGAAATGTTACTTGGTACCTCAAATAAAGGTTTGAGATTTCTTTTTTCTTTCAAATCATGTTAATAGCAATAATGCGTTTTATACTTTTGAAGTTAAGAATTGTTTTTCGATTTTAAAGATCAGTGGAATATAATCATTAGACTCTGCCTGCTAAAAAATGGGGAACTTCAGCATTTTTTAAAAACACGTGAAAGCCATCCATATTTGTAGAAAAAAATCATTCTGATTTCAAATACGCAAGTGAAATTTTACCTAAAAATTTATTTAAATATTGAGAGTGAAAGATGCACTGAAATTGCAGGAATCGTGATGCAATCCGAAACGCACTCTGATTGGCCGAGTCGATTTTGAAGTCAAAGTTGCTTTCCTTCGCATACTTCTCTTTCGCTACGTTTGTACCCTGCTTTCAATCAAGGCATTTGTACCAGCTAACATTTTAAAAGGGAAGTTTTTGGCTTTTCTACTATTCAACATTCAATTTCACAATGGATATTGGTTTTGTACAAGGTAAATCGGATAATTTGCCAAGGATTGATTCTACAATTATGGCAATGTATTTCAAGAAAAATTCTGATTTTATGATGGCTGAGATAAGAGGAATAAAAGCACAACTGTAACATTTCTCCTTTTTTTGTCTTATAATCCCCCTCAATGAAACAACATAAAACAAAAAATAAAATAAAATGCTGAACTTGCCTAAGAAAAATCCCTGTCATAACTCAGAATCCAAACAATATCCCATGGTGTATATACTAATTTGTAGACAGACAGAGTGCTTAAAAAATAAAAAAAAGCATGAAAAACTGAACCGATGAAACAAAATTAATTCTAGCTTAACTTCTTTTTAATGCTAACCGAATTCGGCATAAAAAGAAAGAAAGGAAATCTTTAAACTCCCATAAAAAAAATCCACTGAAAGTGAAGAAATAAATTAATTCTGGTAATGCTGTTAAATCATCACTATCCCCATGAGGATGAATCAGCATAAATAAAGAAATAAAAAAAAAAGAAAAAAGCAGGAAACCGCTAAAGGCCAGCTACGTTTTCATGTATGTGTTCGCGCTTAACTTTTCATGTTAAAAAATAAAAATAAACTTTTTAAAAATTGAAACAAAACCGTGGTTTGACAAGTATAAAATAATTTTCTTTTTAAAATTGGTGCCAAAATAGGAACAATATTAAATCTATTTATAAACCTGAATCAACAATAGAACCTTAAAACTACACGTGGTTACCACATAATCTTTCAATACGAGCTCGTACAGGTACTAATGAGTTTAACCTCATCTTATACTTATATTAAAAACAGAACAAATATGAAATTCAAGGCTCTTCTTTACAGTGCTTCCTGATATTGTTATGGGGTATTAATGGTTTCTTAAAATGTAAATTCCATGTAATCAAAAAAGGGGGATAATAGAGGGGAAAAAACAAATTAAATTGAACTATTTGCTTTAAAATATCTATTTCTTTTTTCCTGCTAACCTCACCTTATACTTCTTTAACTAACTTTTTGAAGACAAATTTTGATTTTAATACATGATTTATTTTGCATCAAAAATTAATTCTGCGAATTATTTTGTTGAACTACGAATGAAAACGAATTTCATTATCAAAAAAGTCGTGAATTTAAACTAATTTTTAAGATATTCTTATTAATTTTCAGTAGTACTGTAATTTTTTAAAAAATATAACATTTGAATATCCATTGAAAAAATTTATGCAATAAAATAACAAGAGCAAGGTTTTTTTTAACAAAAAAAAGAATCTTAAAGAAGGTGGGATCTTCTATATTTAGGCCGGAAAAAAAATAAATTCCATGCAATCAAACAGGAACAAACTAATTAAATTTAAATATTTGCTTTAAAATATATATATATATATATATTTTTATTTGGGGGGGGGGCTGCTAACCTCACCTTCTACTTCTTTTAAAAACAAAAAATATATTGAATTCTGAATTTACTGTGCTTCATGATATACAATTTTAATAGATATAATATAGATTAATAACTCACATCAAAATGATCTCCACAGACATGACGAATACTGCTTGCCGATAATTTCGGATTAAGCTTCGGATCTCTTTTCATCGCTTTACACCACTTTTTGCGAATAACATAATTTTTTGCACATTTTTAAATAATTTATCGGGTGCCGTTAGAGTTGTATTACTACATTTAGGAACAATACAATACTTGTATCTTGCTGACACTATTTTATCTAATGTGAGAGTCGGAAAATATAGAAAAAAAGAGAATCTCTATAGAAAGCGAACGGGAAGGAAGCATCCGTCTCTCCGTCAAGCAACTATGACATCAGACCCGTTTCGCGCCAAAATGGATCGTTTCTCCCGCGTTTTCCGAGAGGCAAACTTTGATTGCAAATTTTTAAAAAAAACTGTCTAGAATTTTTTCTAATAATATTGTTCGTTTCGAAGCATTTTAAATCGATTTAAAAATTTTTAAAAAAATGCTGAAGTTTCCCATTTAATGTTCCGGGGTTCGGTCCCTGGGTGACAATTTTTTTTCTCTGAGTGTTTTCACTCGCCATTATTAACGTCTTCTGCCTCCCATAATTATCTCCTCATTTTAGTATCAGCTTAATTGATTTATTTTTAATCCTTGAAAATTAAAAACTTCCAATAAATCTTCACACATTTTTCTTACATATTCCCAAGAACATTTTTCCTCCATCCTCTTTGCCGCATTATTAATATTTTGGATAGTTTAAGTTTCAGATAATATTTTCCTAAAACTTATGGGAAAATAATTTTTTTACTAGATTTCATTCCTTTTTCCAAACATGATATATCAGATAAATTTATAATTCCTAATGTAAATTCCATCTCTCCAATTTACAAGTGTTTTAAAATAAGAAAAAAATAAAAACTGTTTTTAAAAACATTGTTTCATTAGTGTACTAAAAGCTAATTTTTTATTTTAATTATTTTCTACATTTTAGTTTTTAATTTAGAATTCATTACTATAAATATAATTTTTTTAAACAATTTCTTCTTAAATTCATAAGCAGATGGTGCCAATGGCATAAAATAAATTAATCGGTTAACTGATAATAAAATTCTGAAATAATTAAAATAGTGTAGTGTCATCAGGAAAACACAAATGTACAAGTTAACAGAATGGAAAATACCTGTAAATTACATTTTATCTGTTACTACTGTACCTGCAATTAATGTTTTATTCAAATGCACATTACCGGTAAATAATTCGATCACACAGTACCTACAAATAACGTTTTATTCGAAAGCATCGTACCTGCAAATAAGATTCAGCACCAAAAAATTTTATTCTCTCTTGATTAAGGTGAAAGCATTAAATGGAAATCAGCTTAAGATTTTTATTTATTCATAATATTGTCTTTTTTTATGTTCATAGTACTAAGATGTCACACCATAATCTCGTTATTAATAATATTAAATCTAATCTGTTTTTAGAATAATTATATTTGTTTTAATTTTGCAACTCTTATGTATTTGTTTATTTATGCACTTTCATAATTTTCTTTGAAAGTTTTATTTGAAGAAATATATATATATATATTTAGGCTAAAAAATGTTATTCTGTGCTGATTTTAAGCTAAAGCTTCAGAAGCAAAATAAAGCAGATTCATATATATATATAAAGATTTTACAATAATTGTGCTAGGACACGCAGTGTCTTCACTATAGCGAGCAGGGTTTGCATAGCAAACCTGGGAGGATTGCCACGCAATTCTCCTGGGGGTTGGCGAGCTTTAGCGAGCAGGGGGCAGAGCACTCTAGTCCCAAATAAACTCGATTCCTAACTTTTGTTGCAATTTTCAGGTACTCCATAAAACTGCAAAGTCGGAGGATGTTTATGCCATACTAGCTACAACTCAGCTCTACTTGGATTTAATTCAATCTGGATTTACTGTTCCGTTGTTTGATGTAAATATATGGTTTCAAACTTTCTGTAAATATACGCAATTAAAGTGATTTCTCATACAAAGATCATAATATTTATTGAACTTTTTAACATCCTCTATAGAACGGCAAAGAGATTCAAGTGCTTCCATAAAAAATAATACATTTTTTAAAATTTGTCAATGAGGAACTTCAGCATTTTTTTTTATTATTATTATTTAAATCGATTTAAAATGCTTCGAAACAAACAATAACAAAAAAAAAATTCTAGACAGTTTTTTTTTTTTTTTTTTAATTTGCAATCAAAGTTCGTCTCTCAGAAAACGCGGGAAAAATTATCCATCTTGGCGCGAAACGGATCCAATGACACAGTTTCCGACTATCGCATCAGATAAAATGATGTCGGCAAGATACAAGTATTGTATTGTTCCTAAATGTAGTAATACAACTGTAACGGCACCCAATAAATTCTTTATCAATGTGCCAAAAAATTATGTTAGTCGTAAAAAGTGGTGTAAAGCGATGAAGAGAGATCCAAAGCTTAATCCAGAATTATCAGCAAGCAGCATTCGTCATGTCTGTGGAGATCATTTTGATGTGAGTTATTAATCTATATTATATCTATTAAAATTGTATATCATGAAGCACAAATTCAGAATTCGATATCGTTTTTATTTTTAAAAGAAGTATAAGGTGAGGTTAGCAGGAAAAAAGAAATAGATATTTTAAAGCAAATAGTTCAATTTAATTTGTTTTTTCCCCTCTATTATCCCCCTTTTTTGATTACATGGAATTTACATTTTAAGAAACCATTAATACCCCATAACAATATCAGGAAGCACTGTAAAGAAGAGCCTTGAATTTCATATTTGTTCTGTTTTTAATATAAGTATAAGATGAGGTTAAACTCATTAGTACCTGTACGAGCTCGTATTGAAAGATTATGTGGTAACCACGTGTAGTTTTAAGGTTCTATTGTTGATTCAGGTTTATAAATAGATTTAATATTGTTCCTATTTTGGCACCAATTTTAAAAAGAAAATTATTTTATACTTGTCAAACCACGGTTTTGATTAATTTTTTAAAAGTTCATTTTTTTTTTTTCACATGAAAAGTTAGGCTCGAACACATACATGGAAACGTAACTGGCCTTTAGCGGTTGCCTGCTATTTTTTATATATGCTGATTCATGCACAAGGGGATAGTGATGATTTAATAGCATTATCAGAATTAATTTATTTTTTCATTTTCTATTGATTTTTTTTATGGGACTTTAAAGATTTCCTTTCTTTTTTTATGCCGAATTCGGTTAACATTCAAAAGAAGTTAAGCTAGAATCAATTTTGTTTCATCGGTTCTGTTTTTCATGCTTTTTTTTTTTAAGCATTTTGTCTGTCTACAAATTAGTAT
This sequence comes from Araneus ventricosus, assembly GCA_013235015.1. NCBI lineage: Eukaryota > Metazoa > Arthropoda > Arachnida > Araneae > Araneidae > Araneus > Araneus ventricosus. The sequence continues at coordinate 46,297 of BGPR01009631.1, forward strand.
ACACACCATGGGATACTGTTTGGATTCTGAGTTATGACAGGGTTTTTTTAGCTAAGTTCAGCATTTTGTTTTATGTTGTTTATTTGAGGAGAATTATAAGACAATAAAAGGAGAAATTTTACTATTGTGCTTTTATTTCTCGTATCTCAGCCATCATAAAATCGGAATTTTTCTTGAAATACATTGCCATTATTGTAGAATCAATCCTTGGCAAATTATCCAATTTACCTTGTACAAAACCAATATCCATTGTGAAATTGAACGTTGAATAGTAGAAAAGTCAAAAACTTCCCGTTTAAAATTTTAGCTGGTACAAACGCCTTGATTGAAAGCAGGGCACAAACGTAGCGAAAGGGAAGTATGCGAAGGAAAGCAACTTTGTGTGTGTGTGTGATGTCAAAATCTACTCGGCCAATCAGAGTGCGTTTCGGATTGCATCATGATTCCTGCTATTTCAGTGCATCTTTCACTCTCAGTATTTAAATAAATAAATTTTTATGTAAAATTTCACTTGCATGTTTTAAATTAGAATGATTTTTTCTACAAATGTGGATGGCTTTCACGTGTTTTTAAAAAATGCTGAAGTTCCCCGTTGCAAGCACAGTGCCTTGACAACTGTACTATTGGAACACATGGCTGGAAGTTGAAACAGGGGTTTTTGTTATTTCAACTGTCATTTATATCGTAATTTGGAATTTCAAAGATTGCTGAATTTTGGATTGAGGGAAAGGTTTGATAAAATTTATTTGCAAGTTTTTGATTCAAACTTTTTTTTTTTAGAGAAACCCAATTCGCTAACTGAAACTATTTTGGCTTTGACCTGAACATTCTCTGGCTCTCATAAGCCATCTCCTTCATTTCTAACTGATCTCTTTTGAATCATTTCATCCAAAGTTTTGTTATATTGTAAGAAATATTGTGAACTCAACGTCTTAAACTCATTTTTTGAGAGAAAAAGTTATTTTACACCACAATGAATATAGTAACAGGCTATTCCTATGAAGTTAGGCGTAACATGGCTGAGGCTTTCGGTTCCTGTTTGGTAACAGACCTTGCCATCTACAAAAGAGAAATTAACCCCCTTTTTCCGCCATGTCCTTTTCCACCTTAGCATTTTATATTTATAGATTTGAACACGTCAACCAGCTCTATTGACAACATCTGGGACTACTTTCGTTGAAGAATCATCATCTTCACTGGAATCTTGATCTGAATCATATGGACTTGCAGGTCGCAGAGGCTTTGTACTTTCATCCTTTTGCTGAGAAATGAATGGTAACTTTTCAGAACTACTGATTTCCAAGGAATAAAGTTTCTGGAATGGTCTCAATTTCTCTCCATCTGCTGTTCTTACTTTGGCGACTCTTGAGTGTCCATCTGCTCCATGAAGGACTTCAATTACGATTCCTAATGGCCAGTTGATGCGATTCCCATCACTTTCAAGGAGAATCAAATCTCCGACACTCAAAAGATTCTTTCTGGCTGTGAACTTTATGTACAGTCGTCAACAAAATGAATGGGACACCTCTGTAAATCTGGTTTATGTTATTGCATCTTCACAGAACTAGTGTCGATGTTAATGGCTCAAGAGGACAAGTTTATTCAGATAAAAAGCTGATTAACCGAATTAATTAACGTAGTTTATTAACATAGTTAATTAATAGCTATCTCGGAATTTTCCCATTACGCCTATCAATTTTTTTTTTGCTGAATTGACTCCCTGTCTTGAAATTAGTCTCCCCATAAATTTTTATACAGTTGTGATGATAATTTCGAGAGTTATAGGGTTTTGAAAAATGGCGTTTCCTGTGTTAACTGAATTTTAGGAACTTTTGACGATATCTCGGAAAGTATTATATATTTCTCAAAACTTTTTTCACTCACTAAAAGAACACTAATTTTTTACATTAAGTCATGAAAAAATTTCATTAATAAAAACAATTAAATATTAAAAAAAAATTTTTAATATATCTGTGAAAAAAAAAGTGAATTGTAACATAGTGAAATTTTTACATGAAAGCAAAGCTGAGACGTTATAATGCCGGTATCCAAAAAATTAAGGTTCGTTTTTATGTATATATGTTTGCGCTTAAGTTTTCATGTGAAGTAAATGCATTTTTCTGCAGATAGTAAGGACTGTTATGAAGTTGGTCCTGTCTAAACTTCATTACGATCTGGCATTTGGAAATTTCTGTGGCCTGTAGTGGGACGTATATAAGCTGGTTATGTTATTTAAACGTATAATCAAAGAAAAAAACCCAGATAAATACCAAAGTTCACTAAAGATAAAAAAATAAACTTTTAAAAAAGCAAAGTAAGTTTTTTTTTAAGTTTATTTTTTATATATTAATAATCTCACCTTATACTTATAATAAAAACAAAACAGATATGGAATTCAAGGCTCTTTACAGTGCTTCCTGATATTGGTATGGGGTAACAATGGTTTCTTAAAAAATAGCTATTTGAATTTGACTATTTACTTTATAAATAACTATTTATTTTATGCTGCTAATCTCACCTTATGCTTATATTCAAAACAAAGCAGATATCGAATTGAAGGCTGTTTTTTACAGTGCTTTGTGATATACAATTTTAATAAATATAATATAGATTAATTACCCCATCAAAATTATCTCCACAGACAGTTTGGGATTAACTTTGTCTCTCTTCATCACTTTCCAACACTTTTTGTGAAGAACGTCATTTCTTGGCACATTGATAAATAATGTATCGACTGCTTTTATTAGTTGTATTAACTCCTTTAGGAACAACACAATACTTGTATCTTTTCGCATTATTTTATCTGATGCAATAGTCGGAAAATATAAAAAAAAAAGAGCATTGTATCTATAGCGAGCGAACAGAAAGTAGTGTACATTTCTGGTTGCTCGTAGCTCTTTGGCAAAGATGACGTCAGACCCATTTTATGCCAAATTGGCTCATTTTTCCTGTGAAATCTAAGAGGCGAATTTTGATTACAAATAAAAAAACCCGCCTAGAATTTTTTTAATGTTATTGTTCATTTTGAAGCATTATAAATTGATTTAAAAAAATGCTGAATTTCTCCAATAATGCACCAAGGTAATCTGCTCCTATTAATAAACCTATTTCAGGTATATCCCTTCCTGTATCCCTTAAATGTATGTTTTTCCTTTTCAAAATGGGATAAATATTAGGATCCTTTACACATGGAATATCACCACATATTTTCTTTTAATCCAAAATGGAAATTTTTTTACTTGAAATTGGAGCACAAGCTTTGCGGTGTAATATTATAGACATTGTGGGACTCTTGTTTAGTTTCACGGCCCCCCCCCCCCCAAAAAAAAAAGTCCATGGCTCAACATTTCCTGATCTATCATTCTTCAATGGGTGCCTGGCCATTGTGGTCTTTGGGGTAATGAACAAGCGGACTTCCTAGCAAAAAGAGGTGCCAACTTACTACAACATCCAAATACAGCTACTTCTTATTGCAAAATTAAACTGTTTCTGAAAAATTTGTGTGCATCTAATTCCTTGCGGGATCTTCAGGCTCGTACAGCTCTAAAAAGTTGGAGGTGGGTTAGCCCTTCTTCTATACCTGGCAAACCTAGAACGTGATGCAGTTGCAGCCTTCCATCTGACCACTGGACACGATTGCCTTGCTGCCCATCTGCACCGCTTACACATTTTTACCGAACCTTTTTGCCCACTATGCAATTCTGGAGAAGTAATGGAAAGGGACCACCTGCTCCGATGTGGGGCTCTTCAAGGACTTACGGAGGTGTTGAAATATTGGGAAGCGAGAGCGCTCTTGGGGCAATGACTTCAGTCTTCTGTTTTTGTTACACGTTCTTTTGTAACCTTTTTGCCTTGCCATTGAAAATCCTAATCTACTGGTTTCAATCCTAGTTTATCTGTAATGTCTTTCCTTATGAGAGATCTCTGAGCACCAGTTTCAAACAGTCCTCGGACGATTCCGGACCTGTCATTGTTGATGATTTCCCCTTATACTGTTCAGTTATGGATTCCAAGACTACCACTTTTGGACGATTTTACACTGGAAAGGGGTGTCAGGCAATGAGTCATATGAGTGCATTTCCGGAGTTCTTTCTTAGATCACGCTTAGTAAAACGCAAACATCACCCTTCCATTCTACACTTCCTCCTATTTTGATGAAAATAACTCCACCCGCCACATGCGCAAAAGCGTAGAGGGTTTCTGAATCTATGGCTATACAATACCTACCGTTAACAATAATGTTGATTAATTCTTCAGTGACAAGAGAACCTTTGTGTCTAATTCAGGTTGTTTATCTTGTTTTTGTTTGATTTATATTTGGACGCATAATACTATGATGTTTTTCTTGCATATAATGCACTTCAAATAGGTTTTGCAGACCTTCGAATTATGACTTGGTTTCAAACAGACGAAACCCGCACATTTCTTCTTCAATTCTTCTCTTTTGTCCTCCAGTGAGGGGCCGCGGTGGCCTAGTGTTAAGGTCCCGACCTGGGGATCGGAGGGTCGCAGGCTCGAAACCCGATTCCACTGAAGATCCGCCGTGTATGGGGTCTGTTGCACGCTAAATCATACGTAGTGGCCAAACGTCCTCCCGTTGGTGTGGCGCGGAAGTTTGGAGAGGGGGTGCCAGCTCAGGTGTCGTCCTCGTCATCTGACTGCGGTTCAAAATTACGAGGTCCGTCCCTAAATAGCCCTCGTTTTGCTTCAAAACGGGACGTTAATATAACCTAACCTAACCTAACCTTGTCCTCCAGTGACATATCAGCAGCTTTAAAGCATTCTGACGTATTATGAAATGACTTATTACAAAATAAGCATTGCTTGTCTTTTTTTTATGAGCTCCTTTCCTTTCACTAGATACAATGCAAGCTGCAGTAGGAATTTTATCCTTCAGTTTAAACCTTTGAAACTCCTGATCTTTCGCGAAACCTGATTGAGCTACTTGTAACCTATCATCACTTTCAACTTCCGATTGAAGAAATTCTAACAAGTTCCCAAAATGTTTGCCTTGTCTTTATTTTCTCTCTTTATTTCTTCCTTCCCATTCTTTGATGAGATTCTCTGGTAGAGCTGGCTCTACTAAGGGATACAACATTGCTTCGTACTTATCAGACGTCACCACTAAAGTCTCCGGTGCTCGTAGCTGGGTCTCTAATTTATCATAAAGAACATGCAAAGTGAAATTTTCACCATTCTTTGCTTGCATTAAAACAAGATTCAAAAGTTAATGAACATAAATTTGGATCAAAAACTCATCTTTAGCAAATCAAGATTTCAGTTGTTCAATAGCCTTATTATATGAGGGTTGGAACTTTAATAGTGGCAACACTGCTGTGGAGACGCCATGCAGCGGAATCAAATAATATCGCTTATAACGCACGTTAGCACTACCTTACCTCAGAACAAATGGACCTCCCTTCCCACATCATGTTAGTTGGCAGTCTAATGTAGTGTTGTCACTATGTTTTCGAAACAGGAACAACAGAGTTGGATAAAGATTGAATGTACCAGAAGTCGTACAGCATAACAGTGCTATCAAGGTCTACAAGAGGCTTGCAGGGAATCTGCATTGCCTTACAGAACAGTGGCAAGGTGGGTAAAAGCCTTCAACGAGGGACGCCAAAATGTAACAGACATGCATCGTCCAGATTGTGCTATTGTCAGTGAAGAAGTGTATGCTCTTGCTGCATTACTGGACAGTGATCAACGCCATACGATTCGTGAGCTGGCCTGAGAGACAGGATTAGCGCATACAACTGTGCTTCACATTATGAAGGAACGCTTGTGTATGAGAAAAATTACATCTTGATGGGTTCCGCATGATTTGATGGAAATGCAGAAGTGGCTACGATACGACGCTGCTCGTAACCATTATGAGCTCTAAGGACAGGCTTTTTACGCCATATCTTTACGCTGAATGAGACATGAGCCAAATCGTACAAGCCACAACTGAAATGCCAATCAAATGAATGGCGTCATTACGGGTCACCATGAAGATCGAAAGTTCGTCAGAACCCCAGCAAAGTGAAAGTTATGGTGATTCTCATCTACGACTGTGATGGTGTTCTCCTAACGCATACCGTTCCCCCACAGCAGACCGTCAATGTGCAGTATTGCTGTTCATTTTTGGAACACAACCCGTGACCAGCTTTGAGAAAGAAGCGGCGGCACTTTCTGCAGAATCCACCCATCATTTTGCAGGACAATGCTCGGCTGCATGCAGCACAAGCTGTGGCTGATTTGTTCGATCTATGGGGCTGGGAAGTGCTGTACCATCCACCATATACTCCTGGACTTAAGCCCTTGTGACTTTGACTTGATTCCTAAGATGAAGGAAGGCCGCGGTGGCCTAGTGGTAAGGTCTCGACCGGAGGGTCGCAGGTTCGAAACCCGATTCCACTGAAGATCCGCCGTGTATGGGGCCTGTTGCACGCTAAATCATACGTAGTGGCCAAACGTCCTCCCGTTGGTGTGGCGCGGAAGTTTGGAGAGGGGGTGCCAGCTCGGGTGTCGTCCTCGTCATCTGACTGCGGTTCAAAATTACGAGGTCCGTCCCTAAATAGCCCTCGTGTTGCTTCAAAACGGGACGTTAATATAACCTAACCTAACCTAACCTAAGATGAAGGAACCACTTTGTGGCATTCGCTTCAGAATTGTTCCAGAGATTCTTCAGGCAGTAGATCGCTCCATTCGAACTATCAATGCAACAAGCGCTGCTAAAGGTATCCTACAACTTCCACATCGCTGTCAACGGGTTGTACACAATGCTGGTGACTACATTGAAGGACAGTAAAACTTGGTAACATGTATATCTTTTGTACCAGTTGTAAATAAATAGTTGCCACTAATAAAGTTCCAACCCTCTTAGTTTGTCCCCGATGGCAGAAAACTCTACTAAACCTTTAGCCAAAGAACCAACTTCTGTTGTTTGCAAAAGAAACCGGAATCTGTCATCTGAATCGATACTATTATCTTCATGAATTGTTTTTAATTGTCCCCAGAATCCAAGCCAATTCTTTATATCTCCGTCAAAACGTTTTAATTCCAACTTAGGGAAACGAAAATTCCGTTTTGTTTCATTTACTGCATTTGAAATCTCGTCTTTCCATCATTTGTTCATAAAATCAAATAAACTTTAATCTTCATAGCAATCCATTGATCTTGATAATTTTCCTTTAAATCAATGTCACTAGAAAATTCATCATCTTCAAAATTTTCCAGTTCTAACCACATTACTGTAATTTTTCATCTAATTGAAATAACCTGTCAGTTTTATCACTTAAAATATTGAATACAGGTATCAATTCTATCTTACTTGCCAGTTCCGTTTTCACAGCGGTTTAGACTTCTTTCAACAATTTTGTAAATAATTGCTGGAGTTGTGTTCTCTCCCATTTCAAATGATCCATAGTCTTGCTCATGGATGCCACTTTGTTAAAAGGTTCAATAAATACTATGGATTAAATATGATAAAACACTTTACTTGCAGATATTTACAGAAATTTTGAAACTGTATATTTATATCAAAAGGATGGAACAGTAAATCCAAATTGAATTAAATCCAAGTAGAGTTGAGTTGTGGCTAGTATGATGTAAACAGAAGATCCTATCTTGACAATAAAGTTTTGTGACCTGTTCATTTTTTAATGTAGAATGAGTTATGCAGAGGAGATGGAAGTTTTATCCTTTCCAGAGTTCATATATATTTTGCTGAAGATTCTAAATTAGTAGTCACATAAGCATTTTGATTCATAAGTGTTGGACGTTTGGAGAAAGGTGTACCAGTTCGGATGTCATCCTCTCTCAGGTTTTTTTATAAATTATATAATCTTTTATACAGTCAATTAAAATTTTAGAAAATGAGATCAATTCAGTAATATTAGAAAGCTTGTGTGCAGATTGATAAAATCATAGAGGGTAAAATAAAAATGAAAACATAAAAAGGATTTTCTTTTATATTTTCATACATTATATCTAATTTCTGCTGCATTATTTTATAAGAAAATTTGTACCTTTGAATGATAAATGAATAATAATGGAATTCAGTAGAACTGTTTTTTTTTAAATCTCAGCATGCACTGTGATTTTTGTAATTGATGTGATTCTTTCTTACTCTCCACTATTTCTAATTTTCTGTACTTTTTTATTTGTACTTATAACAGTTTAGGGCTTGCTAAATATCATAATCTGTATTATGAGTCCTTCAGGTCTATTAAAAAAATGTTCAGTTCTTTTTATTTATTTCAAAGTCTTAGATTTGCAGTTTCTAAAGGTAAACATAATTAACATAAATTAATGGCATAATGGGCATTGATTTATTGAGCATTTTCTGTTTGTGACTGCCAATAACCAGATTTAAAAATATATTGGATGTTGACTGTTAGGTTAGTATGCAATTTATTTACATTTGTGTTTGAATGAAACTTTTTCTATTTTAAAACTACAGTATATGTTGTGGGATTTTATTAATTCTTTGGTAAATATATTGTTATGAGAATTGTCTGGTGAAAGCAATCCACAAGCTGGGTAATTGAAAATGATGCTTTCTTTAGTGAATATTCCAGAAAGCTCGAAGCACAGTTAACATGAAAGAACAGCACTTGCACAAATTAACAACACAAGCAGGCAACACAAATTTCTAATAATAACGGAAATAGCAGTAGCAGCTCAGTGTCTAACAGCCGACCATCTTGCAATACGAACAAGACTACAAAGCGATTCTTAGACCTTCAAACACGGTCTATAGATGTTCACTTATCTAAGAACCTCCTGTTTTTTATAACTTTTCCAACAGGATGTGACATCACATAGAATCATCTAGTATCTCTGTTCATAGATATATGAAAATAATTCTAGTGTTTTTGAGGATCTTCATTTTGTCACCAAAATGGTTGCCAAGGTTGGGTTGTCATTGACTGCCATCCAGTATGAATCTCTGTGAAACATTTCTTCCCAACCACAAGACAAACATAGCAGGAAAAATAGTTTTACAGATTTGTAACAATATATTTTAATAGAAATGCATATAAAAAAGCAGCTGAAGAAACTTCTTTATAGGATGCCAATTGAATAAATGCAAGATGTATATATTTGTTTTGCCTTTTAGCATTTATTTTACTTTGAGAAACTTAGTTTTATTTTCATATGTAAAATTATTTGTTGCTGTTATGCTACAGTTTATATCCAGTTTTAAAAAATATTAAATCTGTATGTTTTCTTTTAGTGGAGTATTAGTGAGATATGGCACTCCCTCTGATAAATTATCAGAAATTGTGGCAACTTCAGGAAGTGCTTACATATATTTCTACAGTGATGCTGCATACAATATGAGTGGGGTAAACATTACATATAGGTATGCATGTCCTCTTAATATTTGTTAATTTATTACTCTTCCAGATGTCTGATAAAAATAACAATTTCAGACGGAAAGTTTTATGTACTTTCTGTTATCTTTAATCTTTCTTTCATTGTAAACTAACTAACATTCTAACTATATAGAATGTGGCAGATTATATGACTTTTATGATGCTTCCAAACAAAGCATGCAAATTTTCTAGAAAAGATATATTTGAAGAGTTTAGGCATGATGAATTATGTGAGCATATGTGGATTATTCAATGTACATTTCTTTCATAAACTGTGGTCTATTTCAAATGATTATATGTATGTAAATTATGACATTTGTTTCGTTATCTTTTCATATGCCATAACAAGAAGTAAAGACTGAAGGGATTGTAATAGTCCAGTAAATGAAGGCCAAAAGTTGACAAATAGAAAAAAAAAAAAAAAAATGTGTATTTTTTTTTTTTTTTTAAGTTGTGGGGGATAGTGTCCTAAACAACATACTAAACGTCCCTCCCCGTGGGGGGTTGCATTGGAGGGTACAGGGGGGCTTTTTCAGTTTTTCTTAAATACAGTGAAACCTCTTCGAATGACCACCCCTCCTAACGGCCAATTTTTCGTGGCACGGATTTTTCGGCCCATAGACCTAATGTTAAAATAACCCCTAGCAACGGCTACCCAACCCCTCTGAACGGCCGCCGGGTGGGTTCGCCCATCCCATTTGACAAACGCATCGGTTAGAGATTTACTTTTTAAACTGACGAACGAACTTGAAAAAATGGTTTTTTCCCGAGAAGGGTAAAAACTTAAAACAGTCACAAATTGTATCCTTTTTTCAAAAAATGTAAAAAATTATTAAATAAAGTACTATTTTTTCTTTAGATAAGTCTCAAACTTCATTTTAAAGAAGAAATATGTGTCA